>WAAF01014958.1:117851-130401 GCA_013400475.1 Tricholaema leucomelas | reverse complement strand
ACTAGTTACAGGCCTCCAGCTAGACTCTATCTCATTGAGCTATCTCAATCACTTTCAGTTTGGCTCTTTCTGGGAACTGTTACACACAGTATCTCACTGTTTAACCTAATATGAACCTAGACACACCTTCACGAAAAGCTTACACCGGCTGTTTCTGCTGTAGAGATTGTTGTTTGTAAGGTAGAGTTGTTTGCCAGTTGAGCTGTTCAAATGCATTACAGATAGCTGCTTCTCTTCAGACCTTTCATGAAAGTCCCATTTTTCCAAGCTCCAGCTTTGCACCAGGAGCAACAATCTGCTAATGCTCTGTAGAATTCCTGGATTCTACCATGAGCACTATCTTGGGTGTTGTCCTCCCTGATCTTTCCTGAGAGGACAGGTAGTAACAGTAGCCTGCCCATCACTCCTGCCATCTTGGGATGGTGATTTCAGGCCAGTAGAGGCCAGTTGTGATTTTTCTGCAGAGAAGCAGCAGTTGAGTAGGATGTGATTCTGAAAGGAACTTCTGCTGAGCTGACTGATACAGCTGGCATGAGCCACTGCTCACAGTTCATCACCAGCATCTGTGGGACTCTCCCTATGTTTTTTTGATCTGATAACTCTCTTTTAGCAGCTGCTCTTGGAGAACCCCCTTGTGAACTTTGGCAAATGACTCATCTCCATAGAAAAGAAAAATTCAATAAAGCTGTGAGAGTCTCAGGGACATTACAGAAGTCCACTATCCTGCCTGTGGTTTGAGGTTGTAGAGTGAGTGGATCATCTTGCTGATTCTATGAAGGTGGATGTGTGGCTGGCTGTTGAGTAATTTTTTACATGCCAAGCAGGTAATTGAGATGAGGGGATCCTTGGTGCAGGTGTTCAATAATACTGCGTATTTAATTGCTATTTTGTAGTGTTACACTGGGCTGCTGTCTTCTCGGTTGTTTGTTGAGGGTTTTTAAAGTTCTAAAAAAATTCTTTCATAGTGGGCCCAGACAGTCATGGAATCATAGAACCATAGAATCAACCAGGTTGGAAGAGACCTCCAAGATCATCCAGCTCAACCTATCACCCAGCCCTAGCCAGTCAACTAGACCATGGCACTAAGTGCCTCATCCAGTCTTTTCTTGAACACCAAGGTGACTCCACCACCTCCCTGGGCAGCCCACTCCAATGGCAAATCACTCTCTCTGTGAAGAACTTCCTCCTAACATCCAGCCTATACTTCCCCTGGCACAACTTGAGGCTGTGTCCCCTTGTCCTGTTGCAGGTTGCCTGGGAGAAGAGACCAACCCCCACCTGGCTACAGCCTCCCTTCAGGCAGTTGTAGACAGCAGTGGGGTCTGCCCTGAGCCTCCTCTTCTCCAGGCTAAACAACCCCAGCTCCCTCAGCCTCTCCTCATAGGGTTTGTGTTCCAAGGAGGACAGTGTTCCTGAACACCAAAATAGCAATGTGAATGGTAGCATCCAAACAGGTGTATCAGAAAATGCAAGCCATTTCTCTTATGGTGGTAGCAGTGCCATGTGCCCCCTAGCATGATACCTCAGATTAATTTAGGGATGGTGTACTTTATTAATACAATTTCTCCTAAAATAAGAGGATCCCACCCATATCTTACAGGGATTCTTGGTATTCTCTCTTCTTCCTACTCATTGTTTCTTCTTGTGATGTTCTCATGTGCATAATTTACATAGTTAACATTCAAATATGCCTGCTGGAAACTGCTTAGATGGCAACGTCTATTTGAGTATGCTGCTGGAATTATTTGTTTTATTTCCACAGAAGAGTCATGGCTAACAGTTGTGAATGAAAGAGTAAAATACTTAAGTGGATGCTTTTTCCATAGAAGATAAATAGATGATAGATAGATAGATAGATAGATAGATAGATAGATAGATAGATAGATAGGTAGATATAGAGAACATCTTTCAAGGGTGTTTGAAGTAGGAGGTAGTCAGATAATGCATCACAAGTAAAACACTATAGATTTTTTTACAAACAATTTGGTTTCTAATTGCCCTCACTGGGTAAATGAGTGGGGTGGGGTAAGGCAGTTGTGTTGCACTGCTTTAATGAAAAGAAAAAAAAGACTCAGTGCTATGAAACTTGAGGTCAAGCAACAATGAAGAACTGTTTACCGCTTTGGTCAGTATTACCTTCTTACCTTTTATGCACCAGAAAACAAGTGAGAAGTGCAAGACCCAGAAAGAACATCACTCCAAAGCAAAGGCCAGTCACAAAATGTTCAAATTCTCCTGTATCTGATGGGGAGAGAGTTTGAATCAGGCATGTGGTATCAGGAATAGAAATGCTATTATTGCCTTTGCAAGAAATACAGCATAACTCCACACAAGTTCTGGGATTACTGTAAGTGAAATTTATTTAAAGTAAGACCTGGGGTCTCTGAGGAGTCAAAAGCTTTCAGGTTTGAATTTTTAGGTGTCTACATACATGTGCTGAATTCTTAAATCTACTATCTAAAGCAAGTATTCCTACTCCCTATGCTATTGCATGAGCTCTGGGTTGTTTAATGGTTCAGTACTCTGATGCAATTCTGACTTCATAATAAACAATTTGAGTGAAATTTAATCTGTTTCAGCTTTTACAAGTAGGGCTTGGGTTTTTTTTGGCATGATAATACCTGGTCCTATTGACAGTAGTATAGTTTGTGTTATAGGTAGATGTCATGCTTCACTTCCCACCATGACATCACCATTCTGAAGGAAGTAAAGCACCTGAAAGTTTAATTGAGGTTCATCAGGTGCTAAGGCAGTGAGATCAGTGCTGCTGTTGCAGCCACCGAAGAACTTCATGATGTGAAGAGTGGTGGTTGAGGAGTTCTTTACAGACAGCTAAATGATAAGCTTCAAGATAGCACCAGGGAAGTGTGGTCAGTATAAGATAGTGTTGCTAATACAAACTGCATTTGCCAGAAGACTTTTCTTATCACCTGTCAATAAATTTTAAACTCTTTTTTTAATCAAACAACTACTCAATTTTATTTAAAAAGATATTTGAAATGCTGCAAACTAACTTTGTTTAAAAAGATATTTGAAATGCTGCAAACTGCATTGTTGCTTAAAATAAAAAGGTTTTTATGACAAAGAAAACTGAGGAAATAGTAAAGCTAATGTTTAAGTTAAATGTAATTACCTGATTTTTTTTTTAATGTTACATTAAATTAACTCTACATTTTTGTAATTTTCCTGAAAAATCTAATCATATCCAAATATGTTCAGAAGAAGGCAGAGAATAAAGCCCTACAGCGGACATAGTTTAATTTCTTCATTGATGGGAGAATGGATTTCACTGCAGGGAGAGGAGGGGGCAGAAATCTTTTTTTTCCAGGAAAAAAATGAATTTCTTTCCTCTTTCTTTCTGCTTCACACTGGATGTTCAGTTATTTGTGTTTGTGTTTTCTTCAGGTACTATTAAAAAGTTGTAATTGGGAGAAGCCATTTCCATACTTCCATCTGAATTTCACAAGTTACTTTCCTGTGGCTGATGGCATCTTAAGTCTGTTCTTTTGTTATTCAGAAAACGTCAATTAAGGGAAATTAGTCAAGCCAAAAAAAAAAAAAAAAAGCCCTAGGACAGAGTTACATTTAGTTTAACTGATAAGGTTTTGCAAATGTTTGAGAAGCCAGGTTTAACCGACCTTATATGGTTACAACATCCTACACTTTATGCATGTGTATATGTGCATTGGTCTTAGAGGGCACAGGCACTTTAGAAAGAAACAAACTTTTGCCAATGAACTGCAGGACCTGTTATGGAAAGTGTATTTTAACTATGAGAAAACAAAGCAGATATTGATTAGCTGTCACACACAACAGAGATTATTTTTTTACCATCCCCCTGCGGTTAATGGCTCTGGTGTCTAACTGGAAAACAGTTTTATATAATTGCTGAAGATTTTGCCTTGATCAAAGACTACTGAACCCAACTATGCACAGGCAGAATATCTGAGCTGCTGAAATCTATTATAACAATTATCAATAAAAAAAGATATATAATATCACACAGTATCACAGTATTACCAAGGTTGGATATCTTAATAATTAGAAGGTAAGAAAATGTTTCGGAGATAGAATAGAATAGAATAGAATCAATCAGGTCGGAAGAGACCTCCAAGATCATCCAGTCCAACCTAGCACCCAGCGCTATCCAGTCAACTAGACCATGGCACTAAGTGCCTCATCCAGGCTTTTCTTGAACACCCCCAGGGATGGTGACTCCACCACCTCCCTGGGCAGCCCATTCCAACAGCAAATCACTCTCTCTGTGAAGAACTTCCTCCTAACATCCGGCCTAGACCTCCCCCCAGCACAATTAGAGGCTGTGTCCCCTTGTTCTATTGCTGGTTGCCTGGCAGAAGAGACCAACCCCCACCTGGCTACAGCCTCCCTTCAGGCAGTTGTAGACAGCAGTGGGGTCTGCCCTGAGCCTCCTCTTCTCCAGGCTAAACAACCCCAGCTCCCTCAGCCTCTCCTCATAGGGTTTGTGTTCCAGGCCCCTCACCAACCTTGTTGCCCTTCTCTGGACACGTTCCAGCACCTCAGCATCTCTCTTGAATTGAGGAGCCCAGAACTCAAGGTATGGCCTGACCAGTGGTGAGTACAGAGGAAGAATAACCTCCCTCATCCTATTGGCCACACTGTTCCTGATCCAGGCCAGGATGCCATTGGCTCTCTTGGCCACCTGGGCACACTGCTGCCTCATCTTCAGCCTACTATCCCCCAATACCCCCAGGTCCCTCTCTTAGTCTTCAGTGCATGTTAAGTAATGTAATACAGATTAAGTTGCCCTGTGATGCATGGCTTGCCTCTAACAAAGGAACAACTCTGTGTCTGTTACCAGCAACCAAGGACTGAAAAATAAATCTTCTACATAAGCACTTTGTTATTCCTTGGAAAACAGGAAAAGTTAGAGTATAAGGCCATACACAGCACATACAATACGTCTTGATGCTGGGTAACACAGATCTAAGCTACCACAGTACCGTATTTGTGAGTGCTGAAAAGCTGTGAAAGAGTTGGAGGGCCTTCACCAGCATTAGTGAATCCTGAAATCTGCACACGGTAGACGGTTTTTGCCTTCAGTCCAGTAAGATGGTAACTTGTGGTTGAAGAATTGAGAGTAACAGCTAAAAGGCAAGAGGGGTTGGAGAGGGAGGTTATTAGATCAACTCTGACCGCTGAGCGTGTATCACTGTAGATGACTAGGGAACAGGAAAAGAAATCCTGTGCCTAATCCATAGCTGGAGCAAGCCACGCTGTGCTTATGCACATTTTAAATCCAGAGGTAAAAAGCAAGAGCTTTTTACATACCGGGCATGTTTTGGTGCTGAGAGCAGAAGGCTGTTTATACTACGTGATGGGAAAACAATTAGCACATTGAACAGTGGTTTTCATGGTGGCCGTAACAAATGGCATAAGGACTAGACCCTATCACATGCTTTACCCTTGCTACACTAGTCAGTAGTTATCCACTCTGATTAATACCTGTGCTGTTACTCAATACTCAGTACAGAAGGCCTGCTTCACCTGCTTCTGCTTCATCTACTTTGGAGAGCTTTCAGCTCAACACTTTTGATGGTTCAGTAGCTTTTCCTCTGGCCATAACAATGCAGTCAGTGACGCTATAGATGCTTTTAACAGGGCAGAAATTAATTTTCAAGTCTAACACTGCAAAGTTCAGACCTGCGTAGAAGTCGAAATGATGCTGTAGCCTACAGGCTTCCCTGCCCTAAATTTTCCAAGGAATTTATTCTTTCTGGCAAACGTGGCAATCAGCTGTCATGCCACTGCTATATTGACTGATCACAGGAAAAGGAAAACAGAAGTACAGTTCTGAACACCCCCCTAGTGTCTCCTCTTGTGCTTTCTGATAGGCATTTGGGGTGGAATAGAGCCCCCCTCCCCGAAGATGCAGACAAACTTCCTGCTAATGCTGTGTACTTGAAGCTTTCGTTACTATTTATGACCCTCTAAAGGCATAAGTCAACACGAATTGTAAAACCTTTGCTGTTCTCCTTGGTTGGGTGCTTAGTTGCTGTTTGGCTTCCACAGCTCATCTTTAATTTTATTTGAAAGCCTGGATTTGCAAAGTTGATGTATTATTATTTATAGCAAGAATTCTTTTTACTGTAGATCAGAAGAATATTTATCAGAAGAAGATGGGGATTTTTATTTATTTATTTTTTAACTGAAGCACTTTAAGCTCACAAATAATATATTTTAAATGAGTGTTAGTTTCATCCTATCAGTATAAGAAAGTGTTTCTAAACATGGAATTAATAGTAGTGTCTTTAAAAACAGATAAAGATAAAAACTTCTATTCCCTGCTAAATTAGTTAGAAAAATAAATATATAATTTCTCAAATGCTACAGAAAGGCTCAGAGCTAAGCTTTGCTGAGTTGCAATGAAACACAACAGTAGTGTGACTGAAATCTTAGTACCTCAGAAATGCTGAAAGCATACATCTTCCTTTCAGGGTTTAGAATAGAGAATTCTGCAGCAGTCTTAGAAGTGTAAGCTTGCTTTAAGAAAATGTTTTTGGTTTTTTTTAATCAACAGCTAATTTGTGGTGATATGTAGAAAATTCTAGGCATTCATTGGACCACTTAAAGCATTAAAACTCTCACCTTTGAGAGCATTACATTCCCACAGAAGTCTGCAAGAGCACTTATGTATTTATTGCAACTCCAGGTTTCTACTTTGCTCTGAGCAATGTTCACTTACCCAGAGACTTTGTCCTCAACGAATCTGTGTAGCTGATTCTGTATCCCTGGAGAAAGCCCAAACAGTCTTCAGCAGCTATTTCAGTCCACTTCACAAGTGCAGAATGCTTTGTGATATTCAGAACTGTCACATTGTTGGGACCTGCCCTAGGAACTTAATCAGATAATAATTTAAGTTCTTCATCGATGCTTCATCTATACAATAGACATAGAATCATAGAATCAACCAGGTTGGAAGAGACCTCCAAGATCATCCAGTCCAACCTAGCACCCAGCCCTGTCCAATCAAATACACCATGGCACTAAGTGCCTCATCAAGTCTTTTCTTGAACACCTCCAGGGATGGTGACTCCACCACCTCCCTGGACATCCTGTTCCAATGGCAAATCACTCTCTCTGGCAAGAACTTCCTCCTAACATCCGGCCTAGACCTCCTCTGGCACGACTTGAGACTGTGTCCCCTTGTTCTGTTGCTGGTTGCCTGGCAGAAGAGACCAACCCCCACCTGGCTACAACCTCCCTTCAGGTAGTTGTAGACAGCAATGAGGTCAGCCCTGAGCCTCCTCTTCTCCAGGCTAAACAACCCCAGCTCTCTCAGCCTCTCCTCATAGGGTTTGTCTTCCAGGCCCCTCACCAGCCTTGTTGCCCTTCTCTGGACACATTCAACTGTCTCAACATCTCTCTTGAATTGAGGGGCCCAGAACTGGACACAGGACTCGAGGTGTGGCCTGACCAGTGTTGAGTACAGGGGAAGAATAACCTCCCTTGTCCTACTGGCCCCGCTACTGGCCACAAGACTAGTCCTAGGTGCTTTCATAGATTCTAGTTGTCATAAATATATGGTGTGGAAAAGAGAAATCCTATAGAGTGAAAAAAACCCTCATCTTAAGAAACAGCAAAGCAGGTTGAAATGGTGACTGTTTACTTTTTACTCCAATAGCTGCATCTGCACTTATTTCAACTTGCAATACAAGACACTACTGAATTGAGATTGGACAATCTGACTTCAGTCAAAGTTAAATTTGAGGTATACGGAGCAGTAATTCCAAGACTTTCTTCCTGTTATTCTGGTAATGGCATTCTTAGTAATAATAGCAATAATAACAGGCATAGCAATAGTAATAATAACAATATTAATAACAGTACTAACAATAATAATAACAGTAAAAATTATAGCAATAATGATAGCACTCCTGTGTGATCTGGTTGCTCTCTTCTCTCAGGCGGCCAGCACCAGAACAAGAGGACACAGCCTCAAGCTACGCAGGGGAAATTTAGGCTTGAGGTGAGGAGAAAGTTCTTCACTGAGAGAGTCATTGGCTACTGGAATGGGCTGCCCAGGGAGGTGGTGGAGTCGCCGTCCCTGGAGCTGTTCAAGGCAGGATTGGACGTGGCACTTGGTGCCATGGTCTAGCCTTGAGCTCTGTGGTAACGGCTTGGACTTGATGATCTGTGAGGTCTCTTCCAACCTTGGTAATACTGTGATACTGTGATACTGTGGTAGAGGTGATCCTGCTTTGGCAGGGTGGGTTGGACTAGGTGATCTTTTGAGGTCACTTCCAGGTCCTAACATTCTGTGATTTTGTAATACTAATAACAGTAATAGTAGTAATAATGATAGTAATATTAATATTAGTAGTACTCACAATAATTACAGTAATAATAGTAATAGTTACAGTAATAATAGTATTAGTAATAATAGTGTAATAATATTTCTATGGGCCTGTCAGTAAGGAACAACATTTAGGTCATTCACTGTTAGTGTATAGCTGCTAGCACCAAAGTCAATGCTAACTGAAGAATGCTGACAAGTCACCTGGAAAAGAAACTTCATGTAGGATTCATTTTTTGCTGCAGATAGGAGATGAGAAGAAACATAAGAGATGAGGTTATATAAAGGGGAGGAGTACCTCCTTCAACTGAGTAAAAGCGAGTCACTCCAAAAGTCTTTTCATGTTTCATGAAACTTTCACACTGACACACGTCAGATGTATGCACCATTAATTTGTACAATTTATACGGCTGAAGACTGTCTGGAAAACAAAGGTACATCAGTGTTCACTATAATGTAAGACATAATAAAGAAAGGGAGGAGAGACAACATTATAACTCTTGCATGTAGTTCTTACTTCCTGAGACTGCAAGCACAAGATGATTTTTTTTTACAGTGCTTTACACTGTGTACAAAATAGGTGCATCTTTCTTTATTGTCTCTAGATGCTTAATACCAACTATTTCAAAAGCAGAAGACATAACACGGGTTTGCTTTTGAAAGATGCCAGGTCTGCTTGTGTTCTTCCTCTGGAAGGCTTTTTCTCCTGAGGCAGTAGGGAGCCAAAATGGCTACACATATCTTAGTTTAATGACAGACATATCTCCCTCAGCCAGAATATCTAAAAACAAGCAAAAAAGCAACGTGGCAGTGCAGGTGTTGCAAAAATGGCCGAAGAAAACAGTGCATTCCTCTGCATGCAGTGCGTTGACTTCAAAGCTAAATGTTCTCTGCTGTAAGTAAAAGCCAAGACATTTTTAATGACAATTCTGTAAAGTCATCTCTGGATGCAGCTCATCATGTGTAGCTTGGTAAGCAGAATGAGTTGAGAATTTAAGATTTGACAAGGGCAGCCACTAGGATAAAAAACACCCCACTCCCCCCCCAAAAAAAAAGGAAACAGCCAAAAAACTAACCAAATTCCGCCCCCCCCAAAATCTCAGAAAACCAACCAACCAACCAAAAATCAACCCCCAAAAATTCTATGTAAGACTGTAAGAGAATAGTTTATATTTGAAGTGCAGTTTACCTAGGGTAGTGTATAGGTCTGTCTGGAATGTGAGCAAGGAGAGACATCTTATCAGCAACAGCAGCTTAGCTGCCTTTCTTAACCACCTATGACTAGAAGAATCTCACTAAAAACTCTGGTTTTTGTCTGACTTTGTGTTGGCAATAATTAGATGATGTGCTAGACAAAAACAAGAGTTGCTGTTTGGATTTTCAGTTTGCTCTTCAACATGATGAAAGTCCCACCTTCCCCAGCCCAAAATAACCAATAAGTGAATTAATGTCTCCATAAGTAGATGCATCAGTTGCTGTTACCTAGTGTGAAATTTCCAGTAGCTGTAGTTATTACTTTCATGTGCATATCCTCTTTACCAGTGCCCCAATCAACCACAAAACATTTTGGTTTGTAGTCTGGTGTCCAAGTGATAACTGCATTAGTTCCCTGGTGTTTAACATGGATTTGGCCAGGCAAGTCTGTGAACAAATATACTGTTAGAGACTGATACACAGGAAAGCAGTTTAATCCTCTCTTCCCTTCCGTCTTTTGCTCTTTTTTATGATGACTCATTAAGTGGTTATCATTGCTGGTGGTTAGTGTATAGCAAGGTTTACACTGGCATGTCACTAAAGGAAACTTATCATTTAGGACTTTGCAATGATCTCTGGCAGCTTCACTGTTAGCTGTTGTTAGTGGCCTCTAATTTCCTCCAGTAAGAAAAGGGTGAATAGTTGTTCCAAGCCCAAGGAACACAAAGCCTGACGTTGCTAAATCATTTCTTGTATGCTGTTGATATTTGCCATACATGAAGTAACTGTGAGGTAGTGTCGACCTAGGGGAGAAGAAGGGGATAATTATGTGTTATAGCTACTTCAAATTCCACATACTTAGTATTTTCTGCCAGGATCTTAAACATTTTGACACCTTAAAAGACAGATTATCAAACTAGGAAAGACCTGACAAACCAAGAGTGGAGAAGAGCAACCTATCATTTCATGGTAAGAAGAGGAACTTGTGGCAGCCAGACAAAATTCTCCATTTAATCTTGTGTCTGAAAACTAATAAAATAAAATAAAATTACAGAAAGTGTCTGCTCTAGCTGAGGAAGAGCTGCACACGCTGAGAAGGGATTTATCTTGGGAATGCACTTAATGCAAGTATTGTCCCAGTAATTTGTGACAGATACAGTAGCAGGCCTCTCAGCAGTCACTTATCTCAAAACCCTTAGATTCGCATGTAATTCTGTGAATTTTGTTTAAACTACTGTTACCTGCTTGACTTGGAGTACCCTTTGAAGCCCTTTTGATAGGTAGATGTAGCACATAGTTGTCTGGCTAGCTTGAGAAAACAAGAAGCCTTAAATTCTGTGTATGTTCTTTCTTGAGAGACAATCATTGACCAAAAAATATCAGCCTAATAAATACTCAAGGGAATGCTTGATCCTATCCTGAAGATTAACGGAAAGTAGCCTAGGGGTTGCTCATAAAACTTCTGCACTGGTCTAATGAATGAATGATAAGGTAAGTACCTGTTGCAGAGAAGTCTGGTACACTGTAGATGGCTCGTGGAGATTCTCCTGCTTTATTAAAGGCAGAAATGCTAATTCTATAATAAGCCATGGAGACATTCAGAAGAACTTTTCTGTCCTTTAGAACCATGCGATTTGGTGAATCCTTGCAACTGTTGGGTATTCTTTCCATGCTAATGTAATATCCAAGGATGTTCTCACTTGGAGTTGCCTAGGGAAAAGATTATAATTCTTTACATTTTATGTTGTCCTGTGCAGGACATAATCATGAGGAATTAAATGGTACAAACAGAATGTCACCTTTAATGATGAGGTTAAAATCACAATGATTTAACTAGGTTGTTAGGAATCAGCGGAACAAAACATTCCCTTAAAACCGAGAGCGTGCTTAAACTGAGAGGATTTAAGCACAGGATTAAGTCTTTTGCTTAATTGAGATCTTAGTTATATGTATCCAATTAGCAATAACAGCTGTAAAGTTCTCTACGTTTCACTGGAACATACCCCTCATAATTAGGAACTCGAAAGTTAATGAGAGGTGTTTAATTGCAGTTTATGCCTCTGGGAATCTTCATCTGCTAGGCTCCATTAGGCATCTTGTCTTTTTGAGAGTAAATGTTAGTAATTACACAATGACTTTGGAAAATGCTATGTATCTACTGAGAGAATTTTTTAGGTGGTGAAGGTTCATTTGCTATTTCGCTTCATAATTGGAAAATGAGTGCACAGAAAGGGAAATTTGCACAGTCTAGGTAGAAATCCAACTCAATACACGAAGGTCTGTGAATTCTGAAAGGATTAATTCTTATGTCAAGCTTGACTATTATTTCTTAGCAGAAAATTAACAGTGTGAAGGCACCACAAAGCCGATTGAGTTATCTAAATGAAATAATTGGATACTTTCAGAGTAACATAGGATGAGATTCAGTAACTTAAAAAAGAGAGATATGTGTTGAGACAGATTTGTGGCAAAGCTGAAACTTCTTAAAATAGAAACTTCTTAAAATAGAAACTTCTTGAAATAGAAAAATGTTTTTTTTCCCCAAACAGGGAGGGAAGAATTTGTGCCATTATCTGAAGATCTTGTAAAGCTGCTGAGGAAAAAGTGCTACGGTTCTTTCAACAGGCTTTGAAACTGGCACAGATTTCTGTGTGGGAGAAATAATTCCTAGGATATAGAGAAAAAAATAGGTCTATTGTGGAAGAACTAGTAGAATTTAGCTTTCTTATCTTAGCAAAATGAGACTGGAAAAGGCTTTCATTGCTCTCTTCTGTGCAGAAGGCTGTCCTCTATTGGTGTCCCTCAAGGGTCAGTGCTGGGCCCCATCCTCTTTAACATCTTCATAGATGATCTGGACGTGGGCATTGAGTCAGTCATCAGCAAGTTTGCAGATGACACCAAGCTGGGGGCTGATGTGGCTGGGTTGGAGGGCAGAAGGGCTCTGCAGCGGGACCTTGACCGCCTGGACAGATGGGCAGAGTGCAATGGGATGGCATTCAATGGCTCCAAGTGCTGAGTGCT
>WAAF01014958.1:58752-117476 GCA_013400475.1 Tricholaema leucomelas | reverse complement strand
GCCTTGAGCTCTGTGGTGAAAGGTTGGACTTGATGATCTGTGAGGTCTCTTCCAACCCTGATGATACTGTGATACTGTGATACTATGATACTATTATTTGCAGCCATGAAAACAGTAGACGTTGCCCCATTTGGCAATTTGGACCTGAAGCCACCAGTCTTGTGCCTGTTGATCCAGGCTGTGCAGAGGTCACTCAGGGAACATAATCAAAAGCAGAAGAGCTTTGTCTAGCCTCTAACAGTTTTGAACTGTTTTGTTTCAGATCAGCTTAAACAAGAACAGCAGCAGAGCCAAAGAGGTGAGGTTTTTTTTCCTCTACTTTTCACATGTTACTTACTGAAGGCATGTCTTCCCTATACTCCTTTGGTGTTTGTTGATGCTGTCCAGACTTGACTCTTATTTTTTATATTAGACTTACGTGTTATCCTGAATAAAGGCCCTGGCCCTGACACTATGTTAATTTTTGATTTTTTTTTTTTTTAATTAAGACATTTAGATGGCGAATACTTTGTTCCCTCAGTTCAACAGTTAAATTGGCATGTACATTCTACTGCTTTATCACAAGGCAAATCATTCACTCTGCTGCTTTGCTGCCTTCTCAGGAGATAAGGTGAAAAGAGAATGTCTTGTTCTTATCAGGAGATGAGATGTTCATTTGCTCTGTCTTTTCTTCCTCTTTAAAAAATGTATGGGATAATTACACAATTTTCCATACCACCTGATATTTCAAAATTCTGCCATTCCCTGTCCTTTCTGCCACAGACATGCCTTGTGGCAAACTTCCTGAAGTTTTTAGATGCTTTTTCTCTCAGAATCCAGATAGAATTCATTAGTTTCCACATAAACACTCCTTGCTCACTGGAATTGCCTGTGGGCCACTCATCTATTAATTCAAGACTGTCAGTTCTCTATTTCCTGCCAAAAAAAAAATTAAACTGTTAAGACTGACTGACCTGCTCTAGTCATCTGATAATGACTCCTGCTGCAGAAAGGAGATGCCTCTGTGGTGGAGGTTTGACATTCAAATGTCATTAAGAAGCCCTTAGCTAGATCCTGTTCTCATAAGCCATCCTGATGATAGTGTATTTGCACTTCTGAATAAGTAAATGTTGTAGATTTAGCAAGCTTTTCTAAAATGTTTTGGTCTCAAGAATATGAGTGTACCTTAGGAACAGGTGAAACACAAGGTACGTCAGTAAAGACTTATGAGGATCTTTCAAGGGATGTTTAATTCTGGCAGGCAAATTGGAGGCACACCAGTTTTTAATGCAAGTTGGAAAGAATCTTTATTCTAATCACAGAATCACAGAATCAACCAGGTTGGAAGACCAGGGACTGCTGTTACAATAATTTTTCAAGTTTATAAATTGGCATGGCTTTTCCTTGCTCCTTTGCCACCCAAACCACCATCATACAAATGCAATGAGTCCTGAGGCAGAATGCAATATTCAAGGCCTTTTGCTTATACAGTGTATTCTCAATAGAATGAGTAAGTTCACTTATACAGTGTATTCTCAATAGAATGGGTAAGTTCATTTCCCACCCCCCCCTTAAAATAGTAAATTAATAGCATGGATATAATAGAAGGTACCCAGACTCAAAGGGAACATTACCTCCCACTTCAGAAGAACACTTCTTCTGCCTGGAGAGATTTCTGTAGTAGCATTATGTGATATTCTTGGCTTATTTGTGAGCTCTGGTAAACACAGAAAAAGACAGAGACACATGCTCATATGAATCCATTTGATTTTCATATTTTCAACATTATCCAACACTTCTGTTTCATATGGCACAGGATTTGAGAAGGCTTTCACGTTCATGCTTGCTCCCAGTAGGACAAAGCAATATTTTACTTACTGTGAGGCACTAAAATCTCTTTACTCCAAACACAAACACAGGGGAGAGCAGCCTTGGCTATGCATCTGAGCTGAATGATGTACGAAGACATAGGATTTACATTTGAAATATTGACATTGATAGCATTCATTTCTACAGGCACCTGGGGAAACAAAAGGATGTTTCATTTATGTGGCAGCAATGAACCATAATTTTATATCAACTTGTTTCCCAGACAAGGACTGGTCTTCTGACTGCATCTGGAAACAGGGGTTCCTGTCACTAAAGAGGAATTACTACAGATTTTAGCCAATGTCTTTTCATTTGTTCAAGGAAATGCTCAGTCCTGGCTCACTGGAGAGGTCCCTGAAGACTGGGAGCTGGCCAATGTGATACCGATCCACAAGAAGGGTCGAAAGGAGGAGCCAGAAAACTACAGCCCTGTCAGCCTGACCTCAGTGCCAGGCAAGGTCATGGAAAAGGTCATCTTGAGTGCCATCACAAAGCACCTACAGGATGGCCAAGGGATCAGGCCCAGCCAGCATGGGTTTAGGAAGGGCAGGTCCTGCCTGACCAACCTGATCTCCTTTTATGATCAGGTTACCTGCCAGGTGAATGTGGGGAAGGCTGTGGATGTAGTCTACCTGGACTTCAGCAAAGCCTTTGACACTGTCTGCCACAACAAGCTCCTGGCTAAACTGGCAGCTCGTGGCTTGGACAAATTCACTCTGTGCTGGGTCAGGAACTGGCTGGAAGGCCGAGCCCAGAGAGTTGTGGTGAATGGTGCCACATCCAGTTGGCAGCCAGTCACTAGTGGTGTTCCCCAGGGATCAGTGCTGGGCCCAGTCCTGTTCAATATCTTTATTGATGATCTGGATGAGGGGATTGAGTCCAGCATCAGTAAGTTTGCAGATGACACCAAGCTAGGAGCAGGTGTTGATCTGTTGGAAGGTAGGAGAGCCCTGCAGAGGGACCTGGACAGGCTGGATGGGTGGGCAGAGGCCAATGGGATGAAATTTAACAAGGCCAAGTGCAGGGTTCTGCACTTTGGCCACAACAACCCCAAGCAACGCTACAGGCTGGGGACAGAGTGGCTGGAGAGCAGCCAGGAGGAAAGGGACCTGGGGGTACTGGTGGATAGTAGGCTGAAGATGAGCCAGCAGTGTGCCCAGGTGGCCAAGAGGGCCAATGGCATCCTGGCCTGTATCAGGAACAGTGTGGCCAGTAGGACGAGGGAGGTTCTTCTTCCCCTGTACTCAACACTGGTCAGGCCACACCTTGAGTACTGTGTCCAGTTCTGGGCTCCTCAACTCAAGAGAGATGTTGAGGTGCTGGAACGTGTCCAGAGAAGGGCAACAAAGCTGGTGAGGGGCCTGGGACACAAACCCTATGAGGAGAGGCTGAGGGAGCTGGGGTTGTTTAGCCTGGAGAAGAGGAAGCTCAGGGCAGACCTCATTGCTGTCTACTACTACCTGAAGGGAGGTTGTAGCCAGGTGGGGGTTGGTCTCTTCTCCCAGGCAACCAGCAACAGGACAAGGGGACACAGCCTCAAGTTGTGCTGAGGGAAGTATAGGCTGGATGTTAGGAGGAAGTTCTTCACAGAGAGAGTGATTGGCATTGGAATGGGCTGCCCAGGGAGGTGGTGTCACTGTCCCTGGGGGTGTTCAGGAAAAGACTGGATGAGACACTTAGTGCCATGGTCTAGTTGACTGGATAGGGCTGGGTGATAGGTTGGACTGGATGATCTTGGAGGTCTCTTCTGACCTGATTGTTCTATTCTATTCTATTCTATTCTATTCTATTCTATTCTATTCTATTCTATTCTATTCTCTCTTTTCCCTCAACATATGAGTTCATGATTCATTCTGCTCAGTCAGGACACATAAGTGACAGCTTAGGTCTAAGCACTGCTTTTAACATCAATCAGGCACTATATATACTGAAAAATAATGATGTGATTCTGAGGCTTGTTGGCATCCTGAAGAATAAGATATCAAGGTCAAAAATAAATACTGAATAAAAAGTAAACCTCTCATTTTTGAATGTCACATTATGTTTAAACAGATCTGGGAGACTGATGTGGTAGGGAGCGTGGCTGGACGGGATGTGTGACTGCCTATGCCTTAGCACCAGAGAAGTAGTATTCATCATCAGCTGATGACACTGGAGCTTCAGTGACTCTACAGGGAACTGAGACTGTTTTGAAGTCAGAGAGTTGTGGTCAATGGGACAGAGTCTAACTGGAGGCCTGTAACTAGTGGGTCAGTACTGGGACAAGTATCATTCCATGTATTCATTGATGACCTGGATGAGGGCATGGAGTGCACTATAAGCAAGTTTGCAGACAACACAGAGCTGAGTGGAGTGGCTGACACACTGGAGAGTTGTGCTGCTGTTCAGAGAGACTTGGACCGGCTGCAGAGTTGGGCAGGGAGAAATTTAATGAAGTTCAACAGGGGCAAGTTGTTTTGGGCCTATCAGGCCTACCTCAACATTAGTGTAGAGTCATGCACCTGGGAAAGAACAATCCCACGGATCAGCATAGGCTGGGGACTGACCTGCTGGAGAGCAGTGAAGGGGAGAGGGACTTGGGAGTCCTGGTGGATGGAAGGATGGCCATGAGCCTGCAGTGTGCCTCTGTGGCAAGGAAGGCAAATGCCATTCTGGGGTGTATTAGAAGGGGTGTGGTTAGCAGGTCAAGGGAGGGTCTCCTTCCCTTCTACTCTGCCCTGGGGAGGCCTCATCTGTCAGGCAGACCCTACTCATGGGGAATTCTGCTGCCTCCCAGGAGCCCAGGTAAGAGATATCACCGGGAAACACCCAAGTCTGCTGAGGCCTACAGACTACTACCCACTACTATTCTTCCATGTGGGTGGTGATGAAATTCTTAGTGCATGTCCCAAGAGTCATTAAAGAGACATCAGGGCCCTAGGATGTTTAGTGAGGGGATCTGGGGCAGAAGTTACCTTTTCCTTCCTCCTCCTGTTTGTGGACAGTGACACTAGAAGGAAGATGCAAACCCAACTTATTAATACATGACTCTGTGGCTGGTGTCAACATCACAACTTTTGGATTCTTTGACAATGGGCTTGCTGGCACCAGAAGGGAGTCACCTTTCTCAAAGGGGAAGGAGGGTCTTCACCCAGGAACTAGTGGGATTCATTGATAGGGCTTTAAAATAGCTATGTGATGGGACAGGGAAGAAATCAGGCTTGCTTATGACTAGCAGTGGGTTGACTCAGTGTTTAGAGGGAAATGGTGCTAGCATGGGCCCTGTTGCCCAGATTTGCTGCAGACACTGCAGCACAGTCAAAATCCACTGGAGGTGAGCTAGGGCAGTAGAAGCCAGCAAGGAAACTCCAATGAAATACCTCAAGGGAATTGAGGGGCACTTCACTAAAACTGATGCAGCCAATAGCCCATCTGAAGTGCCTCTACATGAACGTACATAGCAGGAGCAATAACCAAGAGGAGTTGGAAGCTACTGTGCTGATAGAAAACTACGACTTGATTGCCATTACTGAAGTTTGGTTGGATGGATCCCATGGCTAAAGTGTGGCTAGTGGTGGTTACAGGCAGTCCAGAAGGCACAGACAAGGAAGGAGAGGCAGAGGTGTTGCCTTCTAAGTCAGGAAATGGATAGAGTCTGAGGAACTGTCCCTGAAGAATAGTCATGAACAGGTTGAAGGCTTATGGATAAGAACTGGGGACAGAAGCAAAAAAGGAAACCTTGTGGTTGGCATCTACTACAAGCTGCCTGATCAAGGGGAGCCCACTGATGTAGCCTTCCTACACTAGCTACAAGAGGCTTCATGCTTGCAGACTTCTGTCCTTCTGGGGGACTTCAATCATTCTAATACCTGCTGGAAAGAAGAAATGCAGGCAATAGAAGGAGACTCCTGAAGTGCCTCAAAGATTTTTTATTTAAGCCAGAGGACAGCCCTACCTGAGGGATACTGGACTTGATGGTCACAAATCCAAGTGATTTCATCAGTGATGTCAAGATTGGAGGCAGTGTGGGCTGCAGTGGTCATGTGCTGGTGGATTTAAAAGTCCTACGGGATATGGGGCAGGCAAGGAGCACAGTCAGGACTCCGAATTTAGGAAAGCAAAATTCCAGATCTTCAGGGAGTTAGTCAGTAGGGCACTCTGGGATATAGTTCTCAGGGACAGGGGAGCAGAACAGAGCTGGAAGATCTTTAAGGATGCTCTTCATAGAGTGAAAGAGCTCTTGATCCCCAGGTGTTAAGAAATCAAGCAAGGAAGGGAAGAGACAAGCATGTCTGAATAGAGACCTGCTGGTCAAACTAAAGAGCAAGACGGAACAGAGCAGACAGTGGAAGCATGGACAGGTAACCTTGGAGGACTATAGGAACACTGCTTGATTGTGTAGAGATGAGGTGAAGAAGGCCATAGCATGCTTGGAGCTGAACTTGCAAGGGATGCAAAGAGTAATAAGAAGGGTTTCTACAGGTTCATCAACCAGCAAAGGAAGGTTAAAGAGAACATTCCCACTCTGAGGCATGAGAATGGAGAGACAGTGTCAACAGATGAGAAGATGGAGCTAACCAATAATATTTTGCCTCAGTCTTCACTGGCAACCTTGCTCTTCAACCCTAGCATGTTGATGGACCAGGGGGGTGAAATACCTACCACTGTAAAGGAAGCTTAGGTTTGGGACCACCTGAGGAACCTGAACACACATAAATCTGGGGGACCTGATGAGAGACATCCCAGAGCCCTGAAGGTATTCGCTGATGTAGTTGTTAGGCCACTCTTCATGGTATCTGAAAAGTCCTGGTGGTCAGGTGAAGCCACAGAATCACAAAGAATCAGGGAATGTCAGGGGCTGAAAGGGATGTAAAAAGATCATCTAGCCCAACTGCCCTGCAGAGGAGGATCACCCATACCACGTCAGAGAGGAATGCATCCAAGCAGGTTTTGAATATGTCCATACCGGTAGACTTCACAACCTACTTGAGAAGCCTGTTCCAGTGTTCTGTCACCCTCACTGTGAAAAAAATCTTCCTCATGTTTACATGGAACTTGCTATACCTCAACTTCCACCCACTGCCTCTTGTCCTGTCATCAGGCAATACCAAGCAGAGCCTGGCTCCATCCTTCTGGCACTCACCTTCCACATATTTACAAACATGAATGAGGTCACTTTGCAGTCTCCTCCTCTCCAAGCTAAAGAGCCTCAGCTCCCTCAGTCTCTCCTTGTAAGGAAGATGTTCCATGCCCTTAATAATATTTTGCGTCTCTGTGCTGGACTCTCTCAAGCAGTTCTGTGTCCTTCTTCAACTGGGGGCCCAGAACTGGACACAGTATCCATTTTTAAGAAGGGTAGAAAAGATGACTCTGGAAATTACTGACCTGTCAGTCTCACCTCTGCACCCAGGAAGAGCATGTAACAGATCCTCCTAGAAGCTATGCAAAAGCTACAGGGAGGTGACTCGTGGTGTCCCTCAGGGGTCCATACTGGGACCAGTGCTGTTCAGTATCTTCATCAATAACACAGACAGCAAGACTGACCACACACTCAGCAGATTTGCTGATGATACAGAACAGAGTGTGCAGTTGACAAGACTGAAAGATGGGATGTCATCCAGAGGCACCAGCCAGGCTAGAGAAGTGGGCTCAGGAGAACTTCAGAAGGTTCAGTAAGGTCAAGTGCAAGGTCCTGCACCTGTGTTGGGTACCAATATAGGCTGGGGAATGGTGAGACTGAGAGCAGCCCCGTGCAGAAAAGGATTTGGGGGTGCCAGTGGATGGGAAGCTGGACATGAGTGAGCAATACACACTTGCAGCTCAAAAGGCAAACCTTATCATGCACTGTGTCAAAAGAAATGTAGCCAGTGGGTCAAGAGAGGTGATTCTGCCACTCTGCTCTAGTCTGGGAGACCTCACCTTGAGTACTGTGTCCAGCTGTGGAGTCCTCCACACACGAAGGACATGGGAGGAAGGTCATAAAAATGATCAGAGCGCTGTATCAGGTTGTTCAACCTGGAGAAGAGAAGGCTCCAAGGAAATCTTATAGCAGGATTTCAATATCTGAAGGAGACCTACAGGAAGGCTGGAAAGGGACTGCTCAGAAGGGTTTGTAGTTATTGGATGAGGGGCAATGGTTTGAAACTGAAGCAGAGCAGATTTAGGCTGGACATTAGGAGGAAGTTCTTCACAATGCAGGTAGTAAAACACTGGAACAGGTTGCCCAGAGATGTGGTAGAGGCCCTATCCCTGGAGACATTCAAAGTCAAACTTGATGGGGCCCTGAGCAACCTGATAGTTAGAGATTCCTGCTCACTGCAGGAGAGTTGGACAAAATGACCTTGCAAGTGTGCCTTCCAACCTGATATACGCTAGGATTCAGTAGTGTCCTGTTGATGTCCTGCTGTATGTGTTATGTACTTCTGAGCAGGTAGCAAGCTACTTCATGTTCTCGAGTGATTGACATTTTGTGCTAGTTTGAGCCTAGCTAGAATGTTTTGGTGAGAAGAATTAGATAATAGGCTGAGAAATTAAAACAATGGTGAGGTCTANAGGGGTGGTTGAGAGCCCCTCCTGGGGACTCAGGTTTGTTTCTGTATTACCTTTTTTACCTTATGTATTTCTGTCTATAACTGTATATACTGTAAATATCTGCTTGTATATTGTGCCAGCTGTAAATATAAGCTTCATTCAAATTTCCAGAGCCAACTGAGTCTAGTCTGGGTGATTTCTAAAGTGTGGGGGGTGGGGAACACCCAAACCACCACACATTTGGAAGTACTTACCACTGTCCATTGAGTGGGCTCTGTGAGTGCCTCTCTGTATCTCAGCTCATATGGTGTAGGAGCTGTGGGCAGGTCCCACTTCACGATCAATTGGTTTTTGATCTGATGAGTATTTATGTTAGATGGTGTCAAGCACTTTCCTAAAATGGGGAAAATGTTGTAAGTGCAGTAGAAGCAGAAAAACTTTGGTAATTATGTGTGTCAGGTGTGTTTTACACAAAATAAAAGATCTGGCACAGAATATTGACTACTGTAAGGCTTTAAAAAGACTAGAAATAATGTTAAATCTTGATGATATCAGCAACATAGAGCTGTTCCTCTTGCCTTTCTTTTGTGAATGCATTTACATATTTCAGGAAGGCCCTTTTTGTAAGCAGGTGCTATTCCAAGTGAGTCTGAAAGGCAAAATCAAAATGTCAAGAGCACCCATAATTGTGAATTGCACACAAAATTCCCAGAACTACTTCCATTTTCAGTAACTGTGTTTAGCTCCTTAACTGGAAGAGCAAATACACTTTTGTCATCCTTCCAATAAATCTCTCCAAAAGAGACCATAGTGATGCAGGTTGTACTGGTAGTGCCTCACAGTGTGACAAGCACTGTTTATTCTAGGACCATTATTCCTTTGAGATGGTGAAGTTTTGGGAAGCTCTCAAAGTTATCTCAGTATACTGTCAGATACTGTAGGGAATCTTTAAATAAACATCTAAAGGGTATAGTTAACAGAATTTCTTTTTTTTTCATAGAACCTGGGCAGCACTGTGTAGCAGCTAAGTGGTCTTCTAAAAACAGTTTAGCTTTGAAAATGTTTCTCAGAATGCTAGTGCTCTATAACAAGGCTTCCTTAACTGCATGTGCTCAGTCAACTTGCTCTTTGTAAACTAATAAAGAAGCTCAGAAAACCGGCAAGGGGAACACAGGAATCAGGTTAAGTACTGTACCCAAATATCTCTTTTTTTGGGTTAGAACTATTCTAGCAAACGATTTAAAGTAAAATCCTTCTTTCATAAAAGCTGATAGACTTCTGCTATTGACTCCAGTAGAGATTTAATCCAAGGAAGCCACACTGCAGCTTAGCTCTCTGAATCACTGAAAATAACAAGTATATACCAAGAGCTGCAATTCTGGAAACAACCCTTAAGAAAAGATTTAGCTTTAGCTGGGCACTGCAGCAACACAGAGATGTGATGCTGAGGGACATGGTTTAGCACCGGTCTTGGTAGAGTTAGAGAATGGTTGGACTTGATGATCTTAAAGGTCTCTTCCAACCCAAACCCATTCCATTCTATGAAGACACTGTACCTGCTGTGCTCAGCGTGAGTGAGATGTTCTTTCCTCTCACGCAGCTGTCATGGGCATAATTAACTGCTATCCAAACAAATGCAGATCTTTTCATGAAGAGATTCTTTCTTTGTATTGTGATAGAAGATGTTGAGGTGTTTTGTTGAAAAAGTTTTGGTATTCTCTCCCTTGGCAAAAAAAGAAGCAGAATGAAAAACAAACAGCATATCCGATTATAGTTACTCTCTCCTCCCCTTGCCCCACAAAGCATCATTAGAAAAAACAGTAGTGTTCCACATATCTGCATACAAAATCCAGCACCTTGAAATCTCAAAGGTGAGGTTTGAGTGGCTTAAAACAACAAGTGTAATTCCAGTACCCTAGTAACTAGCAAATTTAAACAGGCAAATCCTTGCTTCATGGTGGAAAAGTGTTAAATTCCTTAAAATTGTAAGGTACAGTGTGATTCTTTTGTACTTACAGTGGGATATGAAGAACACTTAGAAGGTATAAAATCAGGTTAGAAAATACTTTATGAAGTCTGTCTGTCACCTACCATAGGGGAGCCTAAATTCCCTTTGGGGTGAATAGCAAGATTTCCAAGTTACACAAATCTAAATTACCACAAAGGTATGAAAAACCTCTTGTAAGTTATATACCTGTCTTGCATCTCCACTCAGCAGGAATGCAAGACAGCAGGATCAACATCTGACAGAGATGTTTATCTGCCACCTCACTTCTCAGCCCTATAGGTTGTCGTGGTGTGCCTACTGCACACAGGACAGAAAGTCCAGGAGGTTTAGGGCTTTACAAAGAAGGTTGTTCGTGTTCTGCTTAGGTTCCCCTCAACTTCTCTCTCGCATCTACTCTTTGCCACACAGGAGACAAATTTTTTTACATACATTTTTTCCATGCTCTATGGTGCCAGTTCAATGATCTTGGAGGTCTCTTCCAACCTGGTCTATTCTATTCTATTCTATTCTATTCTATTCTATTCTATTCTATTCTATTCTATTCTATGCAGTACTGGCATACTGCTTGCCTACTTACATCCTTCAGACATTAAATGTGCCCATTGGGATACAATATTTAATAGCTGAACAAAACCAACTTGAAGGTTCCACTGTCTTCTACTTCAGACTAGTTCTGAATCAGCCATTAACATTTTAAAGGATGATTTCAAATGCTTGGTTGGAACTTCTTTGTGGGAGTGTTTTTATTTAATCTGTTTCTTCTTGACAACTAAATCATAAGGAGCAAGGACAAGGAACAATTTCAATGTCAGACTGATGGTACTTGCAGAAATGGGTGATGTGCTCTTCCAGAGAAGCTAAATCCCTTTCAAACATTTTTTTTTTCTTTTTAACCCAAAAAAAAAGAGAAAGGAAATTGCTTTCTTTTTTGCGACCACTGGGTTGAAACCTAGGAGGCTGATACTCAAGTCTTGGCTCTGGCTTGGGGAACCCAACATCTCTGTAAGGCAACTGCCTTCCTCCTCCTCCACCCACCTCCTCTTTCACTTTTTTTTTTTTTTTTTTTTTTTTTTTTTCTTTCCTGCTTGCTTTGTTCCTAACACCAACTCTGGACCCTAGGAACCATGCAGTCTGATTTTACATGAGGACTCTAACTAAAACTAGCTTACAAATACTTCAACTGATACCGCCTCTGCAGAAGCAGAACTGTTTCACAGGTACTTCTGTTCCAAGAAATTAGGACTCCTGGAAGACCCAGGAGGCAAGCCAGTCAAAGCAGCCATGTTTGGTGTTTATTTCAAGCCAGCATCTGCTGCTGCCTCAAGTGGGAAAATATAGAGTGTGATGGGGAGCCCTGGAATAGTTGCTTTGTTCCTCTGCATTGTGCAGAAGATCACCCTGGGGAACAATCCAGCATAGTGGTGTAGCTTTAGAAGACCTCCTAACCACAGCTCTTTTTGTAATGCAGTGTGGTGGGCTAGGTGGCAAAATAACAGCAACAAGTATCAGAATTTGCCAATGGCATAAGGCAAAGATCATGCCTTCTGGTCTGACTGCTCCCTTTTTAAATATACCCTTAGTCTCATGAGACATCCCAAATATATAGATACAGAATGTGGGAGATACATTTTGTAAAATACAGGTACTGAGACAGAACTCTGAGGGGTTTTTTGTTGTTGTTATTTTTTTAATTATCTTTTTTTTTTTTTTTTTTTTTTAACAAACTGATGGACACATATTGATTTAATCTGCCCATCTACATTTTACACATCCCTTTGGTTTTGGTTTCTCAAAAAAAAAAGGTGCAACTGTAGATACACACATTTTAAGGTACTCAATTAAGATTAACCTTACAAGTTCATAACTATTAAATCAATACTTGGTGATCCAGAATTACAAGAAAATACTTAAATCTATTTTTCATGTTCATAGAATCATAGAATCATAGAATCAACCAGGTTGGAAGAGACCTCCAAGATCATCGAGTCCAACCTAGCACCCAGCCCTAGCCAGTCAACTAGACCATGGCACTAAGTGCCTCATCCAGGCTTTCCCTGAACACCCCCAGGGACAGTGACTCCACCACCTCCCTGGGCAGCCCATTCCAATGGCAAATCACTCTTTCTGGCAAGAACTTCCTCCTAACATCCAGCCTATACCTCCCCCTGGCACAACTTGAGATTGTGTCCCCTTGTTCTGTTGCTGGTTGCCTGGGAGGAGAGATCAACTCTCACCTGGCTACAACCTCCCTTCAGGTAGTTGCAGTTGCTACACCTGATGCTACATTGGACACATGGTAAAACATCACAAATAATGTAGAAGAAAAAAACAGTTTAGCATCAAGTTTCTTTTTGTGGTTCGTTGTTTCATGGTGGTTTGGGGCTTTGGCTTTTTAACCTTTTTCTTTTTGAACTTTGAGTTCATTAGCATCAAAAATTCAATGCAATCAATAGATGACAGTAGAAGTAATTCATTAAAGTGGTCTTTAGCAACAGTGTTTCAAACAGTGTGCTGGAGGCATGGAAAGATTTATAATCTGAATAGATGGAAAGGTTTTGGCAGCAGAGGAACTACAAGGCGGCTTCTCTCAGAAGATGCCAGAAGTTGCCTCTGTGTCTGACAGAGCAAATGAGAGCTGTCTCCAAGATGAATCTCCCTGATGGCCAAGTGTGAGCCCATCAAATGATGGCAGCAATGTAGCTGGTAACACTCACAAGAGGAGGGAAAAAATCTCTGCAGTTGCAGCTGGAGAGAGGACTGAGAGAAACAACTTTGCAGACACCAAGGTCAGTGAAGGAGAAGGAGATGCTGTAGACATTACTGTGCAGTCTGTGGTGAAGATCATGGTGACGCAGGTTGTGTCTCTGCAGCCCATGAAAGTTTAATGGTGGAGCAGATATGCACCTGCAGATTGTGGAGGACCCCAGCCCAGGCCTGAAGGAAGCTATGACCCCATGGGAGACCCACACTGGAGCAGTCTGTTCCTGAAGAACTACACCCTAGGGAAGGGACTCGCACTGCATCAGTCAATGAAGAATGGCAGTCTGTGGGAAGGGCTCATGTTGCAGAAGTTTATGGAGGACAGTCTCCTGCATGATGAAGCAGGAGAAAAATGTGAGGAGTCCTGTCCCTGGATAGGAAGGAGCAGCAGAGACAACATATAATGTACTGCCTATTCCCCATCCCCCTCTGCTACTTAGATCCAAGGTAACAGAAATTGAGAATGAAGTTGAGCCCAGGAAAAGGGAAATAGCTGAGGGAAGGTGTTCTAAGATTTCATTTTTACCTAGTTTTCTCATGTCAAGTCTGTTTTGCCTGTGGCAGTACTTGGGGAGTGACCCCTCTGTCCTTATATTGACTCATGAGCCCTTCATTATTTTCTCTACTTTGTCCAGCTGGGGAGGGGAGTGGTAGAGCAGCCTTGGGGGGCACCTGGCATCCAGCCAGGTTCAACACACCACACTCTGACCAAGATTTTGCCAAATCAGTAGGTATTGATGAGATGTGGGGAAAGATTTTGCATAACATCCTGCAAAGTAATGAGGAGAGGCTGAGGGAGCTGGGGTTGTTTAGCCTGGAGGAGGTTCAGGGGTGACCTCATTGCTGTCTACAACTACCTGAAGGGAGGTTGTAGCCAGGTGGGGGTTGGTCTCTTCTCCCAGACAACCAGCAACAGAACAAGGGACACAGTCTCAAGTTGTGACGAGGGAGGTATAGGGAGCATGTTAGGAGGAAGTTCTTGACAGAGAGAGTGATTTGCCACTGGAACAGGCTGCCCAGGGAGGTGGTGGAGTTGTCATTCCTGGAGGTGTTCGAGAAAAGACTGGATGAGGCACTTAGTGCCCTGGTCTAGTTGATTGGAAAGAGCTGGGTGATAGCTTGGCCTGGTTGATCTTGGAGGTCTCTTCCAACCTGGTCAATTCTATGATTCTATGAAATACCTTGGAGTAAAACTCTGGCAGCAAGGACAGCTTTTAATTTTCAGAAATTAATTTCAGACCTACCATTTAAAGAATATTGTATAATTAACCACATTTGGAGGATTGGGTACTGGCAGCCAGGTGCAGGTTAGATCCTCACTTAACTCTTTGTAGCACACCAATTCATTGTCCAAATCTGAAAGATGAAAACATATGGAATGGAAAAGATTAATCTCAGGCAACTGTTTACTGTTAACTGGTGGGTTGTGACTAAGGGAAGGAAAACCGAATACAAAATTGGCTATATCCTCTGGTGCAATAACATAGTAACTGTGTGAATCTGTCATGTTTACTCTCAAGTAGTTCTCTAATGTTTAGAACAAGGGATAGAAACATTTAGAAAGATTAAACCTTACCAGTTGTAATGTTTTCCAAGCAAAGCCTAGTTTTCCTTCTTGTGTTTCACCAGCTGTTATGTACCCCACCACATAGTGCTGAAATTCCAGTGTTTTCCACAGCTTTGGTTCGTTATGGCATTTGAACTGCATTTCTCTGTTGTAATAAAAGATGCACAACCCCTCTTGCTGCTTGCCTCTGCATTTGATTTTGCCCCCTCCCCCATATGTCAAGGAAGTGTCACTAGTTTTTGGCCCTCTGCTTTGAGGAAAGATATTGTAAAGTAACCTCCTTAAACCAGAGGGCAAAATTTCTATGAATGTCTCCTAGTCTTGCCACTGTGTTTTGGAAAGAACTCAATTGTTTGCTGAAATTTGGACAAAGCAACGCTGGTGAGTTACTCTGCATCTGGAGAGTAGGCCCCCTCCCAAGGGGAGTCACTGTGAAGAAGAAGAGGAGCATCTACCTTGCACAAGAGGAAGGTACTGTACACCTGCCATTGAGTTGGGGGAAAAAAGGAGAGAGGGACTGTACTTTGGTAACTAACACCAAAGGCCAACGTGGTGTTTCCATAATTTCCAGCTGGCAAGAATTTCTGTGGAGCTTCTTGCAAAGCATCACACACTGCAGCACAGAGCTAATTATCAACAGCAGAACTGATTGACCAGATCCATTCCAGAATTACTTCCAAACTATCAGTCACCTCTATCTGGATTTCAGAATTGTGCAACATTGCTGGAGAAAAATTATATGCTGCTGTATACTACCAACTCGATAAAGATCACATTATAAAGCAGCAGCAGCATAAATGTATGTACAAAATTACTCAAGTCTAATGTCTGAAAAGTATGATGGTGGAATTTTTTTAGTGGTTTTCCTCTTTTCTCCTTTTTTTTTTTTTTTCCAAACATATGTATAAAAGTTTTAGCTGAAGGGAAGTTAAACACTAATATAAAGGAACTAATTTTTAGTCACTAGTGGTTAAGCTTATTTGAGTATTAAAAAAAAATCTCTTATCAGAAAGAATGGTGACAAAATGTTACTGTTTTCTCTCTGCTTTGTGTCTTACTGTCTGAACTGTAAGTTCAGATGAAATCAGCCAAAATGTTTTACACCCACACTTAAAAAAAAAAAACAACAACCCACCCCTTTTTTTTCAGAAAGGCAGATAGGGATCTTAACAGGTACAGGATATTAAGGTCATAAAAATTAACGTTTCCTCGTATGCCACATATTCTCTATATCTGTTAGCTTTAACAAGCAGGCAATAGGCATATCAGTCTTGAACAAGGAAAGTATTGCTGTTGGATAAGTAAATATGCAAACCTCTGGAGCATAAAGATTATTCCTCTTCTTTTCCTCATTCAGAGACATTTCTTACTACAACTTTAGTTATAAAGTATCCTCACTACTCTTTTAATCATTCACATGGTAGTTGTGTATTTAACTGATTTGGACCAAAAAGTGTGTCAAATGAGTATAGCTCAGACTTTAGTCACAGCTCACCCTGTGACACTTCGTTTCTCCTACTAAAAGAAGTGTGCTTTTCTAATAAACAACACACTCGTCTCCTTTTTTAAAAACTCTGAATCAAGCTTTTTATTTACTTGGTGTTTATTTTCTTGAAGAAACACCTGAAAACAAAACCTTTTTGGAAGTCTTGTAACACTTTGTGCTAATACATTTGCAACATACTGCTCCTGAAACTATTTGAATTAACAGTTCTGGAGAGAGTGACGATAAGGAAATATTTTCATGCTTCTAATAATTTTCAACTAACTTCTTTGCATAGTTTTTCTGTCAGCTGAGCTCCAAGTGGTAACCACAGCAGCGCAGGTCTGCCTTGGCTTGCAGAACAGGCTGTTACTGTTTCCTGTGATCAGTGTCTTAAAAACTTGGCTGGCTTTCTCTCTGAGATGAAGGTTTTATAATAGACAAATAAAAAGCAGTAGATGTAACACGTGGAAATAGTGTATTATCTCAACTAACATGTCAATGCACCACTTCCCTGCTAGAATAATAAATAATGAATAACTGCTGCACACTGCTTTTTTCATGTTTCCCGCATATATCAGTGTGCATACACACATTCAATTCTATCTCAGTAGTTTTTTGTTTTATTGTATGGCCTCCCCTTGAAAGACACATACAATATTGTTAGTTCCTTCCAGCCTTGGAATTGTGCTAGTCCTGTACCATTACTATGCTCCAAGAGGTATCCAAAGAAAGGAGAAAGTTTTCCTCTGCTTTAAAGACACCAAACCCCACTTTCTTCTAAACAAATAAACCGACCAGCCCCCTAAACAACCAACAACAAAAATCCCACCACCACCACCACCACCCCCAGCAAACCAACCAAGCCATTTTTTTTTTAATTCTAGAATTTGGTGGATTGCTTCTTGTGTATCTGTGGTTCTCTGTAATCCTTTGGTAGAGTTTAATCTGACTGGTTAATCATAGCGTATAGAAAATGATACGTGGCTCATTTTGGAAAAACACAATCGTTCTAATGATATCTTATCCAGTGCCACCGTGTACTCCAAAACTTGTCACCTCTGCCGTGGCTCTTACCAAGCAAGGTATTACAACTCCGCCTGAGGTACTCCAGAGGACCACCAGATGCTGCTCAGTAGCTTCTATTGAAATGCGCTGTACTGGTCCTTTACGCAGTAAGCTACCAGTTAAGTGTAAAGCATAAATAACTGTCACATCCACACGTTACAGATTCCATTGCCTCTTGAAACACGGTACTTTGTCTGCAGACTACACACTAGACAGGGCTGAGAGGCTGAGCATCACCTCCATGCTGCCATAAACTCTGGGCCTCACACGGACACATCTGTCTACACTGTCTAGAAGTTTTTCTTCCCTTCAGAGAGCAGCAAACATTTCTGTACCCATACAGCCTCTCCCGCCCAGCACAGGCAGGCAGCGCCAGCAGGTCCCAGCGGCCCCTGGACCTGAACCCCGGGGAGCTGGACATCGGCAGGCGAGAGGGGAGCGCTGCGCCAGGGGCGCAGTGTGCGACACCGCAGGGACCAGCAGCAGAGGAGGGAGTGGGCGGGGCTGGGGTGTGGGCGGCGCCGGGGAGTTGGGTGTGGTCGGTCGGTGGGCGTGGTTGGAGGCGGGCCAGGCCACGGGCACCCCGCAGGCGGGGTTCAAAGGGGCCCTTGAGGGTCATCCAGGGCACCTGACTTGTGAAAAGCGCTCCGCAGTAAAACAGGCCGGACAACGCCTCCTCGGGCGGAGGATGTCCTCCCCTCATCTGAACTCGGAGAGATTTCAGGAGCAGCATCCATTAAGGAAATGCTTCCCATGATCTGGGACAGCTATAAATCAGTAATGAGATGTCAGCCCCACAGCCTGCAGAAGGTGAGATGTACTAATGGAGCAAAGAATTGCAAGGCTTAGCTAACGAGACAGGAAAGGAAGCTGGGGGATTAAAGCAAAAAGAATGTAGAAAGAGGCAGTGGAGTGACTATCTCTGGAGACATTCAAAACATGCCAGGACATGTTCCTGTGTGACCTTCTCTAGGTGAACCTGCCTGGGCAGGGGATTGGAATCAATGATCTCCAGAGGCCCCTTCCAACTCTCACCATTCTGTGACTCTGTGAGTCCATTCTGTAATTTCCCTGCAGTGAGCTGGAACATCTTCAACTAAATTAGGTTGCTCAGAGCCCCCACTCAACATAACCTCGAATGTTTCCAGGCATGGGGCATCTACCACCTCTCTGGGCAGCACATTCTACCCTTATTTATTATTGTAAACAATTTCTTCCATATATCTATTCTAAATCTATCTGAAAACATTCCTTCAACAATGGTGTTCATCTTTGTGATTAAGTAGGTATTATGTGAGAAACATTTACTCACCTGGGAGCTGCTGGCAAGATGAAAAACCCTGATTCATGCAGCTACAGGAGTCTGGAGAATAAAAAAGAAATCATTTAATGGGGCTGCTGTAGAAGAAATGCTTTTGTAAAAAATATTATTTGGTGTTGTTTTTCCTACCTACAGAACTTGATTTGGTCATGACTTTGTTCATACAAGTCCTGCCTTTTAGTAATGGCAGGAATTTTTACTGATTATAAATAGTAATAGTTATTGCAGCAAATGAAAACTCACCTGCTGCAAATAAAATGATAGCTGCAAGCAGAGAGGTCTCCATCTTCTCTGTAAAGAAGCATAGTGATTACCATCAGCATTGCACTGTCTTCAGTCTCTTTTTCACATTTCCCCTTCAAATTTCTTATTCATTCCACTACCTTATTCATTCCACTGTTACTGGCTGAACACAAGTAATAAGTATATTAATGACTATGTGAAGGATGCTTGAGCTCCAAGTTATTACTTGTACTTAATAAAACCTAATAAACTTTCCAAAACCCAGAAACTTTCCCGTTCAGTAGGAAGTCACAGTGGCATCCTTATTAGTGTCTATAGCAATGCAAGCCAAACTGAACTTATATGGGTACTTCAAACTCCTTTGAAAATCCTAGCCTACAAGACTGTGAATTAGAGATGTTATTAGCAATGAAAACTACATCAAGGTTTTTAACTTACTCTCATATGGATGCTTGAATACTGCAGAAATAACAGCAGCAAAGAAGACTCTGTCTTCATTTTCTGACGTCTTCCCCATTCAACATAATCTGACCACGTCAAAAAATGCTTTATCTACAGTGTTGGTACCAACTCTGGGAGCCCTTAATATAGACAAAGCTCAGGTGTAACTGTCAACTTCACATCCGTTAAACTTTGTCAGAAAACATTCAAAATGATGCTGGGCACAGAAGCTAAAACAGAAAGGGGAAATTTTAAGAAAATTTCCCTTTGGAGCTTAGATGGCTGCAGTAAGAGACTCAATTCAGACCTACCTGGTGACAGACAAATTAGTAACTTATCTTGATAAGTTAATCATGATATATTTCAGGTTGAGTATTAAATAGCAAAATAATATCGGTTTAAAATTAATCACTTTCTTAAAGATAAAGAGATATGGGCACGCATCTGATCTTGATCTATAGTATGAGTGGGTGACTAAGGCACCAACTATATCTTATCAGATTTTGTGAAGGGCATGATCATGAAATGTAAGTGAATAAGGTGTTCTACTGAGCATTACAGGGAGTTTCCTAATGATGAAATAATTTGGCCTTGGGACTAAGCTCTGAAATGTTGTAGGGCAGCACATAGAGCAAATGCATGCAGGTTCAAAACCTCCCTAATCTGCGTCAGCCAAAAAACAGCCTTGACAATATTTTCCTCTGATAGCCAGAGGATAGTTTTAGTTTATGAGTAAGAAAAAAATAATAAAGACAAAATGCAAGTTATACATGAGAGAGATTTTGACGGTAGGGTCGAATAGGTAGAGACTCAGAATGGCAGAGAAGTTAAAACATGGAGAAAACTATGTCCACTGTGTGTATTGGTTTGACATGATCAAGATAATCACATTTAAAATAACCTATCCCCAGTGGAAATCATGTAAGAAACTCAATGGGAGAGAAGGAAAATGGGTTCAGCATGCACAGAAGTAGAACGGATTGTACTTGAGAGAAACAAACCCAGTATGGCAAGTCCATATTATCTTTGCTGGAGCTCTATGTCTCAGTATGAATATTACTGTTATTTAAACAGAAAAGTCAAGTATAACAAGCACAGAAAACAAATCCCCAATCAAAAGAGCAGAGGAGATACAAACCTTAAAACTAGAATATGTCATAGGAGTAAGAACCCATTTTTAAATATAGTACAGCTATCAAGTTGCCATAGTAACCTTTCAATGTACAACAAAAGCTCAATTCTCCTTTTTTTAAGGTAAATTTTGCATAGAACCATTTTTTCAAATGTTTAACATTTCAGGTCTTTCACTGCTATGGACTTGTATCATCATTTAGATGAGGATAAATTATGCCATCTTCTATGATATGATCAGCACTGCATAATGACTGAAGGATACCATCAACATTGCTTCATTTGTGATCTAAATGGTTTCTCAGACCTAGGTTATGCATTATTATAGATGTAGTTTTCTCTGAATTCTTTTCCATACCACTTTCTTATTTGAGTTCTGCAGTAAAATGAACAGTACACTCTTGGCCTCCCCAGAAGCCAATCAAATGAAGTTTTCAATTCAGACTTGACTACATCATGTAAATTAATACAAAACCTACAGCATCCTTCTCTGTTTCCTGACCCAGCTTCATCAGTTAATTATTATTTAAGAGAAAATAAAAATCTCTGAAGACAGCCAGACACAGTGAGGAAAACACTGCTCCATAGCTGTGGAGGTCAATCTCTTGTAGCTCTTGTAGCTCTGGATGAGCACTGGCAAGCACAATACCTTGTGCTCACAAATTCTCATGAACCAGAAGGAGTCTGAAATCTTACTTACTCAGTATCCCGAAGATATCCCAAGACAGTTTGGGTTATGTGGGAGCTGCACTCAGAATTCATTGGGCTACTGAAACAGGATATAGACTGTAGAGCTAAGGCATTGAAAGAAGAATATTGCATTTCTATTTGAAGTCTTACCTTGTCTGAAGTGCAAATAGTCAAGGTCTTAATTTTCTCCTTAGTCAATCTGTGTGTGTTTTTGACAGGATCACTCTTTCTCTGGTGAAAGGTTCAGTTCCAGATGACTGTTTTATACACATTGTTAACAAATTCAGTGTTGTAGTAAATTCAAATTCAGTTTTGGCCTGCAGGTACTACATGCTGGACTCCTGTGTCTTTCCTCTGTGGATGTAAAGTAGTGCTACACTATTTTTCAGAAGTTAGTTCTCAGACAACTCTGCTTGCAATAAACAAACCTCCAGATCTATAAAAGATCTAATAGATTCTTACAGAGTGGGTTTTTTTTTTTTTTTTCTGCCAGAAAAATGCACAAGTGTCTGAATTCAAAATGCAGCTCTTGTATGGTCTTTGGGGAAAATAAATCCTACTCAGCTCTCAGCTACACCCTCTGGGGGAATTTGCTGTGACAGGGAGTATCTCTATCATCTAACGTTCATCCTTCCTGAGTTCAGGTTGCATTGAGAAGCAGCTTATCATTCAAACAGTTCTGTGCTATCTTAATGAAAATCATAGTCTTCACCCTAGCACACTGACTGAGCAGAAATCGTAAAAAAGGATCTGTCCTCAGGGTTAAAAAAAAAAATCCAAGTACAAATGAAGCATAAATGTCATTGAATAAACTGTACAGCCAATACAGAATGCAGAAGAACCAGAGATTTTGTAAGTGGAGGGTCTTCAGAAACAAACGAACAAACAAAAAAGAAACCAAGTAAATGTTATTAAGACCAAATGTGAACTAAATTGTGCTTGTGCTAGAGTACATCTAGGGTCTCTCCACCGACAGTGACATGATGCTAGATCTACCTAAGTATGGTTGTGCAGTTTTGCCCAATGAGTCAACTAGAATATTTATGAGTTCAGGCAGTGTGATCGTATGAGGTAGGCACCACAGCTAGTGCCGCAGGCTTCTTTATGGGATAATGTGGGGAAATTCTCCCTGGTATAGCTCTGACCACTGGTTTCAAAAAGTATTCGACAGACACACAATGACTAAGCTGTGTGCAGAGCCAGAAATTTTAGTATTGTGATTTGGAAACAAGATCTTTGCCTCTGCTTGTTCAGCTCCAAGCACATCTTGTCAGTTTTACTAGCTTGTCTCTGACTGCTCTGAAAATAAAATGTGAGAGCCTGTGTGTTCATTATGTCTTCCTATGCAGCCGAGAGAAGATTCAAGGACCACTCGTAGCTGTCTGCATCACATTTATGATTTTATTGAAGGCAGTGTAGCATTTTTAAGGCACAAGCAGATAAATCTTCCAAGCATTCTTCCTTGCCCTTCTCTTACCCAGTAGCTCTCCATCTGCTGGAGAGGGTTATTTTGGGATATGCGGTGTGGAAACAGTGTAAATTTGTCATAATCTTCTCTATGCTCTCACACTTGTGGGAATAAGCTTTACGTTTTGAACAGGAAAGGTTGTGTTTTCTAATTTTGGGAGGTTCTTTCGGTTTGGGTCTGGATTTGGTTTGGTTTATGGGTTAATTTTAGTTTTATACCTGCTTTTTTATCCCTCAGGCCAGGGGGAGGCAATATAAACATCTGAGTCACATTTTTTTTTAAATATCTCTCTCATTTTTTTGGTTTTGCTTTGGCTTTGTTTGTTTGTTTTGTTTCCCTTTTCCTGGGATTACTCCTGGACAAAGAAATGCTTTCTAGAAGAACACAACTATAATAGAAATCATGTTTGGAGAAAGGCAAAAAAAAAAAAAAAAAAAAGGCAGAAGATGAACTTTCAAACACATTGTTCTGTGTTCATACATCCCTTTACACTTCAGTAACAGGGCATGTGTCCATGCTGTTAGAGTAAGTCTTTCATAGCAAACTTTTCTCCATGGCAAATTTTCTCTCAGAGTTTTATCCACTTTCCTGGGCTGCCAAATCTTTACCTTTTCTCAATTCAAATCTCTTAAAGTGCCTTGGAGCAAAGCAATTTGAAAGTTGTAATTATGGTTAACAGAGTCCTCAGTTAACTCATACTCACTTGTGGCCATTGCAAAGAATTCAAAACCTGCTTAAGCTCTCTCCAGTAAACAAACAAGCAAGCAAGCAAGCAAACAAACAAAAAGCCAAACCAACACAAATAATGAAAAGAATAATAGGATTTTTTTTTTTCTGAAGCAAAATTAAGATTACTTTAGACCTGCCAAGTGTTTGTGAATGTGCTTAATGAGTTCTTAGCAAGAACCTTTCAGCAATGTGATAAGGGACATGAGGCTGCATGAGGTAGTGGAAGTCTCCATAGTTACCATCACTGCAAGCAAGTTTTTCCTACCCTTTCACCCCATAATGGGAGGGGAAGGCCATAGAGGGAACATGGCAGGAAAACAGAAATTCTAAGAGTGAAATGGCATTCCAAAGAGTAAAATTGAACTGAAGAGGGTGTGGGCAACCCTGAAACCGTGGAAATTTGGATCTAATATTTGGGTTTTTTTTCTCATTTACAAAACAAATTCCCATTGATGACTTAGCACCCAATTTCCTCCTCAAGTGCTGATTCTTGGCAATTAAACAACATCTGGTTAATATGAAGACTCGAATGCTCAGCAGAGAAGGATATCAGAAATATGTGAAGTACAGGCCTTCCAGTTTGCAGAAAGGATTGTTACAAGATGAGGTGGAATTGCACTCAAGGGAAAATACTTAATCATAGTTTGCATGTCCCAGACCTGGGCTACTGGTGAAGTAAGAGCTAGAGTGAGCTATAAAAAGGACTACCTGTGGGTCTCTCGATCTTTCTCGATGTTTAGAGGTAGATGGATATAAAACACAAAGTCTAAGCACAGGAGAATATACCTTCCTTGAAAAACAGTTCAGGTATTAAAGGTTCCAAATTTCTATCATGTAGGGCTATATACACATGCAAAGCAAGAGCTGTCACTCCGTGATAATACACTTTTGCAGTGGTGCAGAAGAAGAAACGACCATAGTTGAGATACATTTGTTTGGCTGTGTGGTTATAGGAGGATGTGAATGAAATCTGATATCTTGGTATGCTACCCTGTTTTTTTCAGAAAAGCAGGGCTTGTGCAATCACAATGGTGTGCTTGATAGTGAAGAAAGGCAGTTGCAGACCATCAGTTAGTGTGAGGTCATGTAAACAGCCTTTTGGTGCCCTGCCCCACCTGACACAGGAGCTTACCTTGCCGTAGTAAGGAAACACATTGACTGAATAGTGGAAAGCTAGAGATGGTTCATGAAAGTTACCTTGTTTTGCTTCTGAAGGAGAGAAGCTGTGATCTTGTTTGGCCCAACTTGTTAGGTGAGCATCATTGGAAAAAGAAGCTGAAGAGCTAATTCCATACTTTGCCGTAAATTCATCTTTCTTCTCTCTCTTTCAGGAATGAACATCATTGCAACAAAAAGAGAACAATTTTTATTTAACTTATCCCATCTGCCTTTGTGGAGTGAAATTCCGAGTCACCAGTTCCAGTTCTGTTGAAGGCATTTACAGTCTGTTTATAAATTAGATAGGCTCCAGCTTAAAATTGTTTGTTTCTGATTCCCATTGCTTCTCATGGAAAGTTATTCCATAACCATGTATCTTTGAGAGAGCTCTTCGGGGAAAAGAATCTGAGTATCTAGTTTTCCCTTTTGAAATAATTTGGAGGGAAAATTTTAAAGGAGTACTACAAATCAGTTTTTTGTTTTCCTTTCATCAGAGAGGGGAACACAATATTGCAAGATGCTGCTATGTTTAATCCCTTGGTTTTGCAGTCATTGTGGCAATGGTTCTCTAGCTCCATTTCGGTGGCAGCGTGGAGGTTAGCAATATTCTCTCCAAACACAACAGACTGTCTACATGATAAAAATAAATTGAAGCATCTTTTGATGCAATCATTCTGTTGCACAGCTCATTAAGGAAGGTCAGGATTTCCTTGATTTTTTTTAATGCCACCCGACAAGTGGAATCACAAAGGCGTAGCATGAGGCTTTCACAATCCAATGTTTTTTACTTTGTGTAATGGTCTGTAATAATATCTCTAGGTAAGCATGGATAGGTAGTGAAATGCAAGAACTAACCTATGTTCATTATTTCATAGGGATTCTTGATGGCTTTCTCTTCACTCTTTTCATCAGTCCCCCTAATCTGCTGTTACTGAAGTACATAGGCTTTTTCCACTGACTAGGCAATAATTAACATTCAAACTAAACATGGTCTTGTGTAAGCCAAGCATCATGCATGGAGTAGCTGTGGAGCTGGTGCTGTTGCTGACAGGCCAAAAGTTCAAGGGTCGTATAGCTCTCAGCACTTCTGCTATAATCTCCACCTTGGTGGAAAGTACAAGATCTTGTTTCTACCCCTTCAATTACTTTTTCCATATAAAATATGGCTTTGAGGTCTGTGAAGACTGCTTAAGCTTGGCTGTGCCTCAAGGTGACACAAATCCAGTAACGGCTTTTTTCTTAACTGAGTTTCTGAATCATGAAGTATAAGAGAAGAATAACATACATATCACAGATCTGAAACTTTGATAAGTTTCTGAGTAGCGCTGTGTAGGCTTTCTGCATCTTTGTACATCTCTGTACATCAAGTTCTCACTCATGCTGCTGAATAAGCTTAGCACAAGAAAATAAGTGGATACTAAAGGAAAAAAATCCAAGAAAGGTCACGTTTCTTTACATTACTTTCTTATCACTTACTTAAAGGAGAGGGTTTTTTTTTCACTAAAAGTAATTTTAAAAGTAAAAATCATAGTGCAAGCAAGACGCAAGAAATGTGCATCCTGTGCTACTTTATCTGCTCACCTCAAGGAAGTTTATGTTCAGAGATCAAAAGTCAGACTCCGAAATATGTTCTCTCATGTCACTTTCCAACCTTCAAAAAGCAAAACTTTAAGTTGAAGGAGACTCTGATGCTCAGTTTGAAATACTGCTTTAGAGGGCTCTAGGGCATTTGATTTATCAGGTAGAGGTACAGGGTGAAAGAATTAAAATTCACCATAACTTCAAATGTGCAGACTGAAAGTTTTCCTATTTGTTATAAAACCATGACAAAAATACAAAATCCATTGAGACAAAGTTACTGACAAAGCCCAGAAATTTGTTGTTAGAGAACACCTTTTCTAAGCCTACAGCACAATGAAGATTCCATCTGATCCCAGTACATAAGCCACTTGACTCCCATAGCATGTGACAGGCCATCGTTCACAATAGCTGTTACAGGAACGGGCAGTGGTTTGAATTTCCAGGTTATAATTTAAACACTTTGAGCAGATCTGAGCTGCTTTTAGCTGCAAAAGTCTTTTTTCTATAACCCTTATGTCCACATGATGCAGTTGGTCTGGGCAGACTGTGTATAGTGAAGATCTGCTTGACAGTAGTTCTTTTTCAAAAGAATAAAACTCATTAAGCATCTCTTTCCTTAACTTCTACTATAAAATAATTTCTTGAAATAGAACAAAACAAACCCCTAGATTTCTCTAACACATACTTCCTTAAATAAAAACACATCACTCTTTAAGTAAACATGAACTTATTTATACTCATTAAAAATGTTCTCGTTATTTTTACTATCAGTATAAATCAAAAAGCGTTGAAAGTTCTTATTGTCCTGGAGGTCCCGTGTACCCCAGAAATTTCCTCTCCCTCTGTGGTTTGAATGGGAGAGGAAAAAGGTGCAAAAAGACCTGTTTCCCCCATCCCTGCCCTGCAGGCGTGAAGAGGGGGAGCAGGGAGACCCTTCCAGCACAAGGGGTGCCCCGTGCCGGGCCCGCGCAGGACTCGGCTGAGGATTGGCTGTGTGCTTTTCGCACCTAGGAAGTGGTAACTCGGCTCTTTGTCCAAGAAAGGTATAAATATTGGGGGGTTCCCGTCTTGGGCTGTTCCCTCCTTGGGGTGTTCCCGCCTTAGGGTGCTCCTGCCGTGGAGTTCATCCCCTCTTTGGATTGTGTTCCCGCCTTGGTGTGCCTGCTGTGGACTTCGTTCCTCGCCTTGGAGTTCTTCTCCTCCCCCCGCCTGGATAGCTTCTATACAGGGAACCTTGTGACGCTCAGAAGACAAGCTCTGAAGGACTTTACCGTAAGCACCCCATTGTGCAGCTGCATAGCTTCTTAATGACCCTGAAGGTTTCTGAAAAGACCCGGGACAGACCTTTGAATCATCCTTCTTTTCAAGCCAGCATACTTCTGTCGTGAGTAGCTTAAGGCTCAGCCTTATTTTGATAGTGGGGGACGCTATATTTAATAGCAAAAGCCTTTTCCAACTCCTGACTTCAAAGTAGTCAAGGTTACCTGTGGCATCCTATTGTGTAGATATTCTCAACCAACTAAGAAGGAACCTGCTAATTAAATCTAAATTATCTTCTGTATATAGCTTTGGGGGCAGGTTTTGGGAAAATAAAATAACTCTATTTTTATAAATTCCTGACTCGGCCAATTAATTCCTGCCTCCATAACACTTACGAAAAGTTTAGAATAGGAGAATGATCTAGCTTAGAGAAGCTTTATTGTCCTAGGCAGCTGAAAAGTGACAGCCAAGACCCAGAACCAGATGTGGTTTGGAGCAGAAAACAGGTCACACTGAACCCAGCGTAGTGCCCTCTCAGCAGCTTTCTGATGCTCTTAGTTTTTGTGCTAGTCTACTACTTTACTCCCTTCTAAAGGGTGGTTAGGCAAAGATGGTATAATTCCACGAAATGTTCCTACATGACAAATATCCTCATCCTATGTCTGGATCTTCTTATCGTTTATATTGCATAGCAATAACACAGTAATGTACGTAACTGAACTCCTCGTAAAGGTTATGATGACTGAGTATCCTGGAGGCACAGATATTGAGTTGTTTTAATAACAAAAATACACAACCACTGGAGAGATTAATAAAACTTTACGACCCCAAATGGAGATTTTAAAAAATTTGTTCACAGGAAAACATGAAATTACTCTGACATTCCAAAATCTGAAAGATTTCCCTGCCCCTAGGCATCTGGTCCTTCGGCAGACAGCTATACAGTTACAGTCTTGGGTGACTTAGTGCTTTGGAAAATCATTCCTACATTGAGCAAATTAAGGATCCCAGGACACTGCAGAAGCCCAAGGAAATGCAGCTCCTGTGTAGGACTTTAGGTATTTCACACTCAAAAGTATCTGTGCAACAGCTGATGAATTTTGAGTGGCCTTCTTCACTCATGTCACCCAGCTTATGTTGCTGCTGTAGGCTGACAACATGGCCCAGATGAGGCAAACACTACAAGTTTCCTCCACCAGGCACTGTACAATGCTTGCGACTCCTCCTTCACAGAAACTTCTCTGTCAGCCTCTGTCAGCGACACCCATCAGCCTCTCGCCTGGCTGGGCTAGGGGTGTCCCAGTGAGCATCCTACGCCGCAGAGAGGTGTTTGGATTTTGTGTTCATTACCTCGCAGTGACACCTGCTGGAATAGGTGCCTTCATTTTTTGATGGTTTGGGTGTTACCCGCCCCCCACACACTTAAGAAACACTTAAGAAAAATCCAGAGTAGGCTCAGTCAATCTGGAGATCGAATGAAGCTTTATATTTACATCTTAGCACAATATACAAGCAGATATTTACAATATATACAGAAATATACAAGTTAAAAAGTATTACAGAAACACAACAGCCCTTCCAGAAACCTGAGTCCCCAGGAGGGGCTCCCAACTACCCTTCCACCTTCCTCCCACCCCTCTACCTTACCCCAGATTTTGCCTTATGTTCAAGGTGAGTTTGGAGGGTCGGCCAGGAGGGTCAGGAAGCAGATGGATTAGTCACACAGTCAGAAGGTTAGGTTAAAGAGAGAGGTGCAGCCCCAAAGACAGAGAGCAAACAACTGCCTTATCTGTGTTTATATTCTTGTTCTTATACATCTCAGCAAGCCTATGAGTGAAGTAGATATCACCAATGTTTCATTTTCACAGCCTATAATATGATTCTTCTCACCAAAATAGAATCATAGAATCATAGAATGGTTTAGGTTGGAAGGGACCTCAAGGATCATCCAGCTCCAACCTCCTGCCATAGGCAGGGACACCTCCCACTAGAGCAGGCTGCTCAAGGCCTCATCCAGCCTGGCTTTAAACGCCTCCAGGGAGGAAGCATCCACAACCTCCCTGGGCAACCCGTTCCAGTGCCTTACCACCCTCACTGTAAAGAACTTCCTCCTAACATCCAGTCACAATCTCCCCTCTTCCAGCTTAAACCCATTCCCCCTCGTCCTAACATTACTAGACCGTGTAAATAGTCCCTCCCCAGCTTTCCTGTAGGCTCCCTTCAGATACTGGAAAGCCACTCTAAGGTCTCCTCAAAGCCTTCTCTTCTCCAGGCTGAAGAGCCCCAACTCTCTCAGCCTGTCCTCATAGCAGAGGTGCTCCAGCCCTCTGATCATCTTCGTGGCTCTTCTCTGGACCCGCTCCAGCAGTTCCATGTCCTTCTTGTGCTGGGGGCTTCAGAACTGCACACAGTACTCCAGGTGGGGTCTGAGGAGAGCAGAGTAAAGGGGGAGAATCACCTCCCTTGCCCTGCTGGCCACACTTCTCTTGATGCAGCCCAGCACACGGTTGGCTGTCTGGGCTGCATGTGCACACTGCCGGCTCATGTTGAGCTTCTCGTCAACCCAGACTCCCAGGTCCTTTTCCTCAACTGGCAAGCATTTAGTCAGTGAAGATATATTTTTAGCATGAATTAAACATTACCTGATTGCCAGAAGCAGAGGACACACTATGTGTGACATGAAAATACTAATGCAAGTGAAAAACACCAGGAGAGTATTAAAAACCTTTCTGAGAACCACTGCAACACTGCAGAGCATCCTGTTGTGTATTTCTAAAGACACGTAAGAACTGAGTGCAGTTTTACATCCCAAGTTCTGCAGCACTGGGGTTCCAGATCATCCATTCAAAGGACTGCAATCTGTTTCTCCATACATCCTGAGGATGCTGAAGTTTGAAGTCCTCTCCCGGATATCTGGGCGGTCTGGCCTATGGACGGGGCAACCATTTCTTTGCCCCTTTCCATGTTTTGTGAATCAGATCTTTAACTTCTGAAGTGTGAGGTTCTTACCAGCAATCTTTGTGGTCTCTTTCAGCGTCCTGTCGGATTCAGAAAGCAAAAGGAGATGCGGGGAAGACGTGTGCCACAGAGCATTCAGGTTGCTTCTCGTGGGCTTTTCCTACTCCAGAAAATACCACTAGGTGTCACTAAATGCCAGGGATTCCCTCTACCTTTCGCCGCCGCCGCACTCGACAGCGCTAAAAGTATTTCATAGAAACACCTGGTTCTTAACTACGGGTTTTTTGCCATGCCCCAAAATGTGAGGTCATTTTAGCTTTTTAACAAGAGTCACATTCGATTTGAGAAATACCTCTGTCTTCCAAGCAGCAGATAGAAACATTCTAATTTTTACAGGAATAGCTTGTTTTATGGACAACGCGCGTGAAACAATCTTGGTCTGTCAAAGTTATTGAGTTGTACATGTTTGCAGTTGACAACATCTATTTTGGTCTCAGGATGAAAATAGTGGTGGGCTTCTACTTGTGTTTTGCTTGCTGGGTGTAATTCAGTGATGTTGCACTCAATGGAACTCTCTTCATCCTCTCACACAGAAAAGGTAAAAGCTGCCTCAATTGTGTTTGATTTTAGAATACTTGTATACATTCACATGCAGCCATATACAAGTGTTAGAAGCGAGGCTGGCAAGAGCTTCAACCTCAGCTTTGTCCAATCTTCCTTTAATTTGTAGAGCAAGCCTCATGTGGTACATATTTTTTTTCTAAGTGCAGTTTCTGTCTCAGAGTGAGCCTCTCCTCTTGAGGACGTGCAAGGCACAAAGGATAGAAGTTTTAAGCACAGTCAGCTGATTTTGAGAGACAGATCAGAGGTCTTCCTGCAATCTCTTGTGCTAGTTTGAGCCTAGCTAGCATGTTTTGGTGAGAAGAACTAGATGATAGGCTGTAAAATGAAAACAATGGTGAGGTCTACTTCCCTCACAGCCTTGCTGGGATGTGTAAAGAAGAAAGGCAAAAAAAAAAAAAAAAAGGCTCAAACTAGCACATCTCTTAAAGCAAACTCTGCTCCCTTCCCTGTCCCAGTGTGTGTGAGTCCAGATGTAATCGTGTATACCCAGAGAGCAGGGCTTAAGGGTTGTTCTGCACCACAGCACGGACACTGCTACAGCGTATGTAGCTACCTCTGCCTCTAGCATCTGCAAAATGTCTCAAGCGACAGGAGTCTGTACTGATGCTGGGCTCTGACCCATGCCCTCAGGCATAGCTCTGTAAGGCAGAGCTTCCTTAAACTGGTGGTACTGAAGATCTCCTGGGAAGACCCCAGAAGGTATTTTTATTTCTTCCTTTAAATATTTGGCACCAAAGGCAGAATGGAACTGCATGTTGGAGAGGGAAATAACAAAGTGCATACTGAACTCCTTCTATTGAACAGAACAGAAGCTATGCAGAATAAAAAAGCAGTATTTTTTCTTACTGGTGATGATTGTTTCTTATTGTATGCAAGAAAACTGCATTGGGACTACCTGCTCGAGTTTTGTTCTTTGTCACAATAAGAACATCCTCTGATTTTTTTTTTCTTTTGATAAATGTATACTTCTTTAAATAATTCTTTCAATATGTATTCAGTTCAACCTCTTCTGAGGAAAAAAAAAAAGTCCCTCCTCCATCACCCCAGGTTGTATAATTGCAGTTTTCACCGACAGGAAATAATAAGCTTCCCATAACTCTGATTGTTTAATTTGCCTATGCTTCTCTCCCCCATTCAGACTGGCTGTTTTGACCTTCAGTGTCACCTTCTTATCCACAGTGCAGTCAAGTTTTCTACGCCACAGATTTTCCCCCATATGTATCTCACAAGAGTGTTTCAAGGTTTAAGTCATGCATGCTTACAGAATACATTGAAGACAAAAAACCCAATATATGGTAAACATTGCTTTGTAGTACTTTGATCATAAAAGGAGCAGTAGTCCTTTCTCCTCATCTTTCAGATACGTAGCTTTGCTGTCTGTTCCGAGGCATATACCAAAAACATATCCATAAAACAGGAAGAAAAATAATTAGAAGATGAAGAATTATAGCTAATCAAATACAGAGGTAATTTATTTTGACAATTGGAGTCTCTCTCACTTGGTTCTTTTGATCTCCTTGAGGCTCATTAAACTGTTGATGGCAGAGCCTTCTTCCGTGTTTGAGAAAAAAAAATAGAGTGCTACTTAAATGCAAGCAAAAGTTTCAATGGTAATGAGGCTTGGGCCCTATGGACAAGAATGTATAGGTTGATTTGCATGCATTTTCCACCTCCCCTGCTGCTTATTTGCATTGTTCCTCATTTTCCAGCCAGACTAGAAATCCTCAGCTGATTTGTTAACATTTGCACAGTGCCCACTTGTATTACTAATACTCTTTAGGTAGGCAAGGAGGAAAAGCAGTGTCCAGTGAGATTTAAGTCGAATAACATTAGTTATGACACTCTCACTTGCATTTGCTATCTATTCTGAAGGAGAATAAAGGATTTTCCACAGCAACTGTGAGTGACAAAATCACAAAACTGTGTTCTAAATCAAACATAACTGAAAGGCAGGGGTGAAGAACTGTGTCCTTGGGTTCCCTCTGTAAGGAATATAGTCATCCTCAGTTTTTCTGTGCATATTCTTGTGTCATTTTTATTTCTCTTGGTTTTGTTGTTGTGGCTGTGTTTTCTTTAAATTCCTTTGGTGGTTGGGGTTGAAGTACAACAAAGATTTGCATAACTAGTGATGGTTCCTGATTGATTGCCTTTGCCCAGTTTGTGCCACATGCTGTACTAGTTACCTCCATTGGCCAGTGCTACATGTAAGTACAGAGGGAAGTGGGATCCACTGCACCTAGAATGGACTCCCATGGTAGGGAAGACTTGCATGCTTGAGCCCTTTTTTACAGATGAGAAGTAGTGTCCTAAGGACTTACAAAAACAATGAAAATGGAACATCATAAAAGGGGAAGAGAAGAGTTTCAAACTCTTGAAAGAGTAAATCAAGACCTAGAGAGACAATTAGAAAGGCAAAAGCCCAGCTAGAAATCCATCTGGCCACTTTAGTAAGAGATAGGAAAAGATGTTTTTACAAATATATTAACAACAAAAAGAAAGCCAAGGATAACATCCATCCTTTATTGGAAACGGGAGGAAATGTTGCTACCAAGAATGAGGAAAAGGCTGAGATACTTAATGCCTTCTTTGCCTCAGTCTTTAATAGTGAGACCAGTTATTGTCAGGGTATTCAGCCCCCTGAGTTGGGCAATAGGGACAGAGAACAGAATCTACCTTGCATAATCCAGAAGGAAGTAGTTAATGACCTGCTATGGCATCTGCACACTTATACATCTGAAAGGGCTGTCTGGGTGAGTTGGATATTGGTCTCTTTTCCTAAGTAACTAGTGATAAGAGGAGAGGAAATGGCCTGAAATTGTGCCAGGGGACGTTTAGATTGCATATTAGGAAAAGAATTTTTTACTAAAAAAGTGCTCATGCATTGAAACAGGCTCCCCAGGGAGATGTTAAGGTCACTATCCCTGCAGACGTTTAAAACAAGTGAGTGACATCGCACTTTGGGACGTGGTTTGGTGAGCATTGTGGTATTGGCTTGATAGTTGACTTGATGTTCTTACAGTTTTTTTTCCAACCTTAACGATTGTATTTGTCTATGATCCCCTTTGTATGCAGACCCCTGCAGAGACTGAACCATAACTGGGACAAAAGCACAGCACAAGGAAGATGATACTGCTTAAATATGCATTAGATTATTTTATCTTTCTTTCCTACATGTTTTAAGGAGTGATCAGCAAGAACATCATGTTCCCAGTACGCAGCACTTTGATAATGCAAGCAAAAGATCCTTTAAAACTACAGAGGAGCTGCTGAGCCTAAGTTGTTATCAATAAAGTTTTTGATGAGAGACAACAGTAAAAAAGATGCTTTTTAGTTGCATTCCTGTAGGTCCACTGAAGATTGACTGTGAAACCACCATACCTCTTACTAAGCCAAATCACAAAGAAGCCATGAAATAAAGGCACATCTATGAAACATGCAATGAGCTGCTGAAATAGAAAAAGTAAATTATGCTTGGAGAGGAACATTTTGCACTATAAAGCCACTAACCAGTAGCAAAAGGTGTTCTCTTCTGTTTCCAAACAATTCTTGCACACTGGGACCTGACATCTGAAAAGATCTACAGCTTCCATTTTTATGTCAAAAGTGCTATGTTTTGATGCAAAATGCAGACTAAAATTAGTATGTGGATGATGTGGATGANCAGCAGGCAAAGCTCCCCAGCGAAGAGAAGAAGCAAGTGAAGTAATCTTTGTTTTGCCTTTCTTCTTTACACATCCCAGCAAGACTGTGAGGGAAGTAGACCTCACCATTGTTTTCATTTCTCAGCCTATCATCTAGTTCTTCTCACCAAAACATGTTAGCTAGGCTCAAACTAGCACACTCTGGAAGAGTTTAACAGTGAAATGTTGTGAATGCTTCCTACCTTCCTTGACAGAAACTGTTCCTAGAGGAGAGAGTGTGGTTTGCTGAACGACATTGTGGGATGTCAGTTGGTTTTGTCTTCAGTGCTAGCCCCCTCAGTGAGGGGCCAGGGCAATCAGAAGCCTGTTCGAACAGGGGAAACAAAAAATATCAAAAGGCAGATTGGAATTTGTGTTCAAATTAATAGTGTGAAATCTCAAAGCGCGATTACCAGAGTAATGATAACACAGCCGTTTCAGAAGGAAGGCTGTTATTTTAAGAGATGGGATTTCACCAAAAAAGAGAAAAGAGAATAAAGAGATCAGCACCACTGAAACTGTGGCTGTCAGATGAAAGGCAAATCTTTAACACAAAGCAGTTCTTTACCTACTGTCATGACACTGGCAAATATATTTCCATTACAGAGTTTTATCTTTCCTCAAACCATAATATGCTAAAATAAACAGAATGGCAATTGTATGTTTTGCCCAGAATTTGAGATAAAGGCACCAAAGGGATATTCTTTTTATTAGTAATATTACCTATGATAATTTTAGATTTATGCTTATGGAATTAAAAAAATGCAAGAAGCATGCCTTGTAACTAAGAGAGATGGCAGGCATGCCGTCTTAATTTTTTTTTTGGTTATAAAAATACTTGAGTATTTATTTGTATTTATTTTTAATGAGGTACTATCTGTTCTTCCGTGATTTGCAACAAAGGCTAAATGCCTCTGCAAGGAGAGTGAGAGTACATACGATGCATTGCCTAATCAGAGAATCATAGAGTGGTCTGGGTTGGAAGGGACCTCCAAAGGTCATCCAGTCCAACTCGCTCTGCAGGCAGCAGGAACATCCTCAACTAGATGAGGTTGCCCAGAGTCCTGTTGAGCCTCACCTTGAATATGTTCAGGGATGGGGCCCAACCACCTCCCTGGGCTACCTGTTCCAGCATTCCACCACCCTTATTATGGTAAAGAACTTGTTCCTAATATCCAATCTAAAGCTGCTCTTCTCTAGTTCGAAGCCATTGCCCTTGTCCTACAGGCCTTTGTAAACAGTCTCTCTCCATCCTGCTTGTAGGCCCCCTTCAGGTACTGGAAGGTCATTATTCGGTCTCCCTGAAGCCTTCTCTTCTCCAGAATGAAAAATGCCAGCTCCCTCAGCCTGTCTTTGTAGCAGAAGTGCTCCAATTTTCTGATCATTGTTGTGGCCTCCTCTGGACCCACTCCATCAGGTCCATGTCCTTCCTATATTGAGGGATCCAGACCTGGATGCAGTACTCCAGGTGAGGTTCCAGCAGAATTAAGTGGCAGAATCCCCTCTCTGGATCTGCTGGCCACACATTTTTTGATGCAGCCTGGGATGTAATTTGCTTTCTGGGCCGCAGGCACACATTGTCTGCTAATGTCCAGCTTCTTGTCTATCAGCACCCCCAAGTCCTTTTCCTCAGGACAGCTTTCTATCACCTCATCCCCCAGTCTGTATTGATATTGATAGTGAGTTCCAGCCCAGGTGCAGGACCCTGCACTTGCTCTTGTTGAACCTGATGAAGTTCACCTGGGCCACGTCTTCATTTTGTCCAGGTCCCTTTGGATGACATCCTGTCCCTCTGGCATATTGACAGCGCCACTCATTAAACCACAGAAGTCCCAGTATGGACTCCTGAGGGACACCATTTGTCACTGCTCTCCATCTGGACTTCAAATCATTGACCAGTACCCTCTGGGTGCAACCATCCAGACAATTCCTTGTCCACTGAACAGTCACCTGTTGGGGTTTGAGCAGGATTGAGAAGTCTGAAATAAGGAGAGTAGGCAGGGTAACGTTAGGTCATTCTGATAAGGAGGCACAGCTGCAGAAAAGTGGCCTTGGGGAGGCTAGCAGAGCTAGCTGAGAAAGTTGTTGTCTGTAGCTAGCTGTGCAAGGGGGCCTTGAAGAGGGGCAGACTGGTCAGCCCTGGGAATAGCTGATGATGGAGCCTATGAAAAGTACACACCCCTGTACTGAATCCACAATACAAGCACCATTCCTAGCTTCAACAAACGGATTGACCTTCTATGTATCATATTGATATAAGCTTGTATCTTTCCGGTCTCCTGCACAGCCTTTGTGCAACCCAGCATCCACTCATCAAATCTGTATCTCTCCAACTTGGTGAATGTTGTGGGGGACTATGCTAAAGGCCTTGTGAAAGTCCAGACAGATCACATCTGTAGGTCGTCCTTTATCTAATGACATAGGTACTGTATCATATGAAGCCACTAGGTTGGTCAGGCAGGAACTGCCCCTAGTAAAAAGAGGCTAGCTGTCTTGAATCACCTCCCTGTCCTCCATGTGCCTTAGCATCACATCTAGGAAGGTCTGTTCCATGATCTCTGCAGGCACAAAGCTGAGACTGGCAGGTTGGTAGTTCCCAGGGTCCTCCTTTCTGCCCTTTTAAAAATGGTGTAATGTTTCCTTTCTTCCTGTCCCCAGGGACTTCGCCTGACTGTCAGGACTTCTCAAATATCACGGAGAGTGTCTTGCCAACTACATCAGCTAATTCTCTCAGGACTCTGGGATGTATTTTGTCATGTTCCTGGGACTTGTATATCTTCACGTTCCTCAGATGATCATGTACCTTGTCATCACTTAACAGTGGGAGCTACTTTGTCTCCCTGGTCTGCATCTTGTGGGCCATCAACATGAGAGCCATTAAGAGAGGAGTTGCCATGAAGACTGAGGCAAAAAAAGTTGTTGACAACCCCAGTCTTCTCCTTGTCTGTTGATAGAAGTTCCCCACTGTTGCTCATCATGGGAGTTACACTTTCTTTAACCTTCCTTTTCTGGTTAACATACCTGTAGAAGCCTTTCTTGTTTTAATTTACATCCCTTGCCAAGTTCAGTTCCAGTTGTGCCTTGGCCTTCCTAATCTCGTCCCTACACAACTAGGCAGCATCCCTATACTCTTCCCAGGACGCCTGTCCTTTCTTCCATTTCTTGTGTAGTCCCAGCTTGCCCTTTAGTTTGATCAGCAGGTTGCAGCTCAGTCATGGCTGTCTGAGGCTTCTTGGACTCTATGAAAGAGAAAGGAAACCAGAACATAAAGACCTGTATGGCACTAATCTCTAACATTCCTTTGCTATAATATTGGTGCCATGCTGTTGTACAGTCAACAATGACAAGCCAATGAGATTGTTATCTTTCTTTACTTGTTTTCTCTACTGCTCACCACCCCACTCTGAATGGACCAGCCTGTGCACTGTTCTTGGTGCCAGATACACAGTCATGTTTTGCCAATTCCAGAAAAGCATAGTTTTCCACCAGAGTGTTGTTTCCATAAGCATCACCTGTTTGTCAGTGCTCTTTCTCCAGCGGAAAACTCTTCCAAGCCGGAAACGTAATGAAAGAAAACAATGACAACAACAAAACCCACAAACCCCCCCAACCCAAAAAACAAATAAACAAACTCCAAACCAACAAACAACACCACCCCAACACACCACCCAACCAGAAACCCCAACAACACCCAAACCCAAACCAAACCCCCAAAAAATCATCAAAACAAATGAACAAACAAACAAAAAATGAAGGAAAAAAAAAACCACCAATTTTTGCTCCTTTTCAAGTCACCCTCAGAGCAAAATGTTGCCTCCTGCTTCACAAATAAGACATGTGACAAGTTTCTCCCATTGATGTTAGTGCAAAAAGCACATCCCAGTGACCAGATGAGCTGTCTTAGGCTGACATGTTTCTGCTTCTGCCTGCAATTTATTCCCTGTTTATCCAGAGAGATATTCCATCATCATCTTCTGTGGCTCATATGGTACCTTCCTACTCCATAACAAAGACATCTCTTCTATACCATTTAATTTCTGACAGGTGACACATCTGCAAAAGCACCTGATCCACAAGAGACTACTGTATGCCTGAAGTGTGTAAATTCAAAGGCTAGATAAGATAGAGGTAAGATCTTATTCTAAAAAATGGAATGCCTGTGCGTCTCCTGTTGCAAGTCACTCTGCCTCTATGCCTCAGATGTTGTTTGCCCTCTTTTCCCTCTGTCTGTCCTATCCACATCCTACCTTTGCAGACATCACATCATAATGCAAACAAAATCCAGGACTGGCAGGGTGGTTTCCATGCACCAGCCAAATAGCCCTTGCCTTTCTCTGCAGGAAAGAAACACTACCTGTGGAAATCTCCCCAGCCAATATAGACTATCCTGTAGATGAGGAAGAGGGGAGTGTAAAAAAAAGTCAAATTCAATTACATTAGATACAAAGCCATGAAGGTTTCACTAATTTTATTGCAAATATCATGTCAAGGTGCTGACAAAATTCAGGAATCTGTCCTTCATCATGTTTGCTACAGCCCCTGTGGAAAATCAGCTAACTTCTTGGCTTGGGAATGTCTGCTTAGAAGTTTTTCTAGCAAAACTGTGCAGCTGTGCACCTCATTACCTGCTCAGGAGTGTAAGTTCACAAGCTTTCAGCTGTGCAGTGCAGAGAATGACACAGCTCAGAGTGGTGTGATCTTGAAAAGGTTCTTGGGCATGCACTGTGTTTAATGACTCTTTCAGTCATACAAATAAATGGAATACCTCGAACTTCCGGTTGTAATGTCTTAATTTTCGTTATTTTATTACTGCCTGTGGATCATTGCTGTGGATGTGATCATTGTCTTTTGTATCTTTGTACATTTGCAAGCCAACAAGCACCTGGGCCTTAGGAAATAACAATGAAAATAAAGTGTTTCAAAGAAGTAGAGGAGTAGTAAACATCTTATTGCTATTGACATCTTTGTTCGATTTATAGAGTTACTGTACAAAATCTGTGTTCTGGAGAACACTGAAAAACTGCTACTCCTGGGAAGTGATCCAGGTCATACAGGCTGTGCTAGTTTGAGCCTAGCTAGCATGTTTTGGTGAGAAGAACTAGATGATAGGCTGAGAAATGAAAGCAATGGTGAGGTCTACTTCGCTCACAGTCTTGCTGAGATGTGTACAAACGAAAGGCAAAACAAAAGATAAGGTCACTTCTGCTCTGCACTTCATGCTGGGCTGTCGTCTTCTCTTTGCCTGCTGGGGAGAAGCTGAGGCTTTCTAACCACCATGCTTTCTAACCTCACCCTCCCTTTGCTTTTGTGGCTGCTTCACTTTGCTTAATCCCTCTGGCCGAACCTCCATTCTTCCTTGGGATTGGGGTAAGGTTGAGAGGGGTAGGGGGAAGGTGAGGGTGGTTGAGAGCCCCTCCTGGGGACTCAGGTTCTGGGAGGGGAGTTGTGTTTGTATTACCTTTTTTACCTTGTATATTTCTGTCTATAACTGTATATACTGTAAATATCTGCTTGTACATTGTGCCAGCTGTAAATATAAGCTTCATTCAAATTTCCAGAGCCGACTGAGTCTAGTCTGGGTAATTTCTAAGAGTGTGGGGGGCGGGGGATACCCAAACCATCACACAGGCAAATGTACTAAAACCCCAACTTTGTAATGCAGCTACAATTGCTTCAATAAAATAAGAAAGATTCTGCAATCATTAGACTTTCAAAAAGATGAAGCTAATTTGCATCACTGTTACTCTTCCATGTGGGCATGAGTGATGATACGAGCCAAAACCTGGGCAGAGCCACAGAAGACTGGAGTCCTGGGAGTGAAAATGAAAACCATTGGTGCCCAAGTTCTCTTTTCCTCTATTTTATCAGTTAGAGGAAAATGGGTAGGCAGAAGTAGACAGATAATGAATATCAGCTCCTAGCTACATGGCCAGTGCCATGGCAAGGGTTTGAAGCCTTATGGCAATGTCACATTCTTTGTTTTCTCTGCGGTTTCTCTGCAAGTCAAGCCTACTTGAGGGCGGTAACTAGGGGCCAGTACTAGGTCTGATCTTGCTCAGCATGTCTATCAATGACCTGGATGAAGGGACGGAGCGTACTTTTGGCAAGTTTGCTGATGATGCAAAACTAGGAGGAGTGGCTGACACACCAGAAGGCTGTGCTGCCATTCAGCCAGGGCCTAGACAGGTTGAAGAGTTGGGCAGAGGTGAACATCATGAATTTTAGCTAAGACAGTTGTGGAGTCCTGCACTTGTAGAGGAATAGCCCCATGCACTAGTATGGGTTCACCTGCTGGAAAGCATCTTTGTGGAAAAGGAGCACTAGTGGACAACAAGTTTACCATGAGCTAGTGGTGTGCTCTTGTGGCCAAGAAAGCCAATGGTATCCTGGGGTGCATTAAGAAGAGTGTGATCAGTGGGTTGAGGATGATTCTTCTCCTCTTCTACTCTGCCCTACGGAGGCCACACCCAAAGTCCTGTGTTGAGTTCTGAGCACCCCAGTTTAATGTCATGTTCCCTAGTTTACTTCTCTAAAGAAAAAAAAAAAAAGTAAATGAAACTAATAATATTTATTTTATGTAAACAAGCTAATATCTGACCTTCTGGAGAAGGAACAGAGGTCACTACATGAGTGTTGCCAGTGTGATGGTATCTAGAAGGGATTCTAGATGAACAAGTTTATGAGAAAATCATGATTTAGCACTGCTGCTAATTTAGTGACACTCAAAGACACGCCAGGGCTGCTGGTTCACAGGATCACATGATGTTGGAAGGGACCCAAAGAGATTATTGAGTCCAACCCTCCTGCCAGAGCAGGACCACAAAATCTAGCTCAGGTCACAGAGAAATACATCCAGACTGGCCTTGAAAGTCTCCAGAGAAGGAGAATCCACAACCTTTCTGGGGAACCTGTTCCAGTTCTCTGTCACCTTTACAGTAAAGAAGTTCCTCCTTGTGTTGAGGTGGAATGTCTTGTGCTGCGGATTATGTCCATTGCTTCTTGTCCTATCACAGGGAGAAAGTGAGAAGAGTCTGTCCCCACCACTCCTGACACCCAGCCCTCAGATATTTATAGACATTTACTAAATCCCCTCTCAGTCTTCTCCAGACTAAAAAGTCCAAGGTCCCTCAGCCTCTCCTCGTAAGGCAGTGCTCCAGTTTTCTAATCATCCTTGTTGCCTTCTGCTGGACTCCCTCTAGCAGATCCCTGTCCCTCTTAAACTGGGGAGCCCCAAACTGAACTCAGTACTCAAGATGGGGTTTATCCAGGGCAGAGTAGAGGGGGAGGACGAAGTCCCTTGATCTGCTGGACACACTCTTCCTAATACACCCCATGATCCCATTTGCTTTCTTGGCCACAAGGGCACATTGCTGTCCCATAGTAAACTTGTTTTCCACCAAGACTCCCAGGTTCCTCTCCATAGGGCTGCTCTCCAGCAGATGACCTCCCAACCTGTACTGGTTCAGATTATTATTCCTCCCCAGATGCAGGACTCTGCACTTGTCCTTGTTGAACCTCATTTGGTTCCCCTGTGGCCAGCTCTCCAGTCTGTCCAAGTCTCACCGAACGGCTGCACAGCCTTCAGCTGTATCAGCCAAGCCTCCCAGTTTGGAGTCATCGCAAACTTGGTTCATTCCTAACAGCCTTTCTTTAACTTTTGAACAATGATTATTTTGTTTAGCAAATCTTCAAGTGTAATTACTGTTTGGCTTATCTCTAATTTTAGGTGCACATGGCATAATCCCTTTTTCTTTCTTTCTCTTGAATGGATTCCCATAACTGACCCTGTGGAGTAGAAATTATTCCACAGCAGACCTCTTCTTCAGCATTGTCATGAATAAATTGAAGGGAATGACTTGGACACTCTGCTGATTACCAATGAAAGAAAGGAGTTTTATTAAAAAATGTAATTTTGAAAGCCATGTTCTTCTAAGAACAGAATATTCAGCAGGATAGTTCTTTACATCACTAATGTGTTGAATTAATTATACATATTCTTTCCAAGAGCAGTAGGTGATTTGCCACTTAGAATAACAATGTGAGTTTTGAGATATTGAGAGCTGCACTATGCTAGTATCACTGCTCGGAAGACACTGCTTTCCAGAGTCCTACAGTCTAAGCTAGTGCAGATTCGACATGTATCACATACCAAGGTCCCAGAAAATAATAGTATATGACAGAGAATGTGGAAAATAGCAAACCCATTGTAGCAAGCAGGAGTACATATATTTCCAAGGATGAGTTTTCTGTGAAAGTAGCTTTGATTTAATTGTTTTTGATAAAGTATTTGCACGTCTTGCTTAGATCTATTTTAAAAACGGTCTTTCATTACAAATGTTATTGTTGCGTTTATTTGAGTCAATGTACCCTTGTTTTTACTGCAGTCATTACTTTTCACGAAGATTTCACAAACCAATCTTAAAGTAGGGTCTAGTCCTTGGATTGGATTTCTCTGTACTAGTAATTTCAATGTGAAACTGAAGCAGCAATTGTGGTGGCTTTATAGGTCTGTGTTGCTTATTCAAATCCACCAGCAGCAGTTTTACATTTCCTTTCCAAGCAGTGTTGTTCAGCGTTCTTGCCAAGACTCTCTCTAATGCTTTCTTTATCCCCATAGCAAAGGAACACGGGCCTCAGTTTGCACTCACCTGGAGAAGAATCCAGTACCAATTCAACCATTTGCCTCAAAGGTGGAAACACAGTTCAACAATCTGCCACTCAGTGATCCACAATGCATTTGAGAAAGGTAAAGCTTCAGAGCATCCAGGATCACAGGATATTAGGGATTGGAAGGGACCCAAGGAGATCATCCAGTCCAACCCCTCTGCCAGAGCAGGATGTGATAAACAAAGTCTCCACTATTGCAGTTCCCAAAATTAAGAATAGAATAGAATAGAATCAACCAGGTTGGAAGAGACCTCCAAGATCATCCAGGCCAACCTAGCACCCAGCCCTAGCCAGTCAACTAAACCATGGCACTAAGTGCCTCATCCAGGCTTTTCCTGAACACCCCCAGGGACGGTGACTCCACCACCTCCCTGGGCAGCCCATTCCAATGGCAAATCACTCTCTCTCTGTCAGGAACTTCCTCCTAACATCCAGACTATACTTCCCCCAGCANCAGGCCAGGATGCCATTGGCCCTCTTGGCCACCTGGGCACACTGCTGCCTCATCTTCAGCCTACTATCCACCAGTACCCCCCAGGTCCCTTTCCTCCTGGCTGCTCTCCAGCCACTCTGTCCCCAGCCTGTAGCGTTGCTTGGGGTTGTTGTGGCCAAAGTGCAGAACCCTGCACTTGGCCTTGTTAAATTTCATCCCATTGGCCTCTGCCCACCCACCCAGCCTGTCTAGGTGCCTCTGCAGGGCTCTCCTACCTTCCAACAGATCAACACCTGCTCCTAGCTTGGTGTCATCCGCAAAGTTAATGATGCTGGACTCAATCCCCTCATCCAGATCATCAATAAAGATGTTGAACAGGACTGGGCCCAGCACTGATCCCTGGGGAACACCACTAGTGACTGGCTGCCAACTGGATGTGACACCATTCACCACAACTCTCTGGGCTCAGCCTTCCAGCCGGTTTCTGACCCAGCTCTATATTTCTTATTTGCAGTGGGATTTTAGAGACTACACATTCCAGAATTCAGTCAAATTGTCAAACCTCTGCATGATGTGACACATAAGGGAAACAATTTTGAGTGGGGACCTGAACAACAAGCAGCTTTTGATCAGATCAAGCGAGAAGTAATCCATGCAGTGGGCTTGGGACCTGTGCGATCTGGTCCAGACATTAAAAACATTCTGTACATGGCTGTGACAATGGTCCAACCTGGAGTCTTTGGCAGAGAACTCTAAATGAGACACTTGGTTTCTGAGGTCATAGCTACAGAGGTTCAGAGGCAAATTACACCAAAATAAGCTGTAGTGGTTTTAGAGTCCGCTGCCCCCACTAGATTAGCCAGACTAACTCAGCTGGCTGGAAGTTAAGGAATGAAGGTTTATATTTACAGCTTTGCACAATTTTCAAGCATGTATATAAAATATATTACAGATATTTCAACTGTATACAGTAATACAGAAAAACAAAACCCTTCGCAGAAGCCAGAGTGCTCAGGAGAGGCACCCAACAAACTCTTCCACCTTATTTCCACCCCCTCCCTTATTTCAGAATCTCCTTTACTTGCAAGGTGATCTGGAAAGGTCAGCAAGAGGTGTTAGAAGCAGAACGATTATTTGAGAAGGTGCAGATTCAGGCAGAAGAATTAATAGGGAGACAGCCAGGCAGATATTGCCTTATCTTTGTTTGTGCCCTTGTTTTCATATGGCCCAGCAGAAGGAATGGGTAATACAGACATCACCTTATTTTTCGTTTCACAGCAAATAATCTAATTTCTCTCATTAAAATATTCCAGTTAGCCTCAAGCCAGCACAATATCTGACTCCAGTTACAGGGCAAGTATCTGCAAAAAGTGCTTGTGAACTTTGTGAGTTTGTGCAGAGCAGTGTTCAAGAATCCAAATCCTCATGATACCAGGAATATGGAATATAACCTCTACACACAAAACAAATGATTGCTGCATAGTGTGGACCATCCCCAGGGCAGAAGCAGAAAGGACATTATCTCAGGTAAAAATAGCTCTTTCATTTGTGAGTAGTGCCATGTTGCTAAACATTTTGCTTCAGGCTGTGTAGCACAATCTCACAGCTATATTTTTTACCCCACTAACTTGACAGCATCCTTTACCCATATCTATTCAGTTGCTCAGTGTGTTCAAGTGGTCTAAAAGGCTTTTCAAGGAAATAACCTGCCATGCAATAAAGAAAGATGGAAGCATAGTCTTGAGATTGTTAGAGAAGACTGTCAAATGGAGAGGAAACTGCATCACAGAGGTATGAGGTGAACAAAGGAGTTTAAGCATACACATAACTGGAACACCAAGAACTGCTAATACTGACACAAGTTGTCTGGGGTGGACTTGGTACGTCTTCTCTTAAACCTGTCTTCTGAGGTATTAATAAAACCGATGTTTTGCAACAAGAGTTTGAGATGATCAAAAGATTGCAAGATTGATCAGTGACTGTCTGATGAATACATTTCATCATATTTAGTGCGCAAAACACTGTGACGGTCTTGAAAATATTACACCCCCCAGAGAGTCCATGTAATTTGGAAATACAGAAGTGAAATCTCAGAAAAACTCTCAGGAGAAGCTAAGGACCCTACTAGCTGCAGTAGCATTTTTGCAGCTGTACCTAGAGAAGCATGCAGTGCGAAAAAGCTGAATTTCAGAAAACAAGGGAAGAGGAGGTTTTTATAGCTATACTATAAGTAAAAGAGAGGAACACAAGGCCTATGAGAAGAGGTTGAGGGAGCTGGGGTTGTTTAGCCTGGAGAAGAGGAGGCTCAGAGGTGACCTCATTCCTGTCTACAACTACCTGAAGGGAGATTGTAGCTAGGTGGGGGTTGGTCTCTTCTCCCAGGCAACCAGCAACAGAACAAGGGGACACAGTCTCAAGTCGTGCTAGGGGAGGTATAAGCTGGATATTAGGAGAAAGTTTTTGACAGAGAGAGTGATTCGCAATTGTAATGGGCTGCCCAGGGGGGTGGTGGAGTCGCCGTTCTTGGAAGTGTTCAAGAAAAGACTGAATGAGGCACTTAGCGCCATAGTCTAGTTGACTGGACGGGGCTGGGCGATAGGTTGGGCTGGATGATCTTGGAGGTCTCTTCCAACCTGTTTGATTATATGGTTCTATGACATTCCTAAAGCAAAGGGGCATGGGCAGAGGAACAAGTAGCCATATCCACATTTTAGCATTGAAAGTGATGAAAAGTCTTTGAGATTACACCCCTCTGAACTAGAAGCAATTTGGAGACTACTATGGTCAAGACAAAGGGAAATCTTGCTAAATTGGTGCCCTGCTGGCAAGTGCTGATCTATGTGGAGCCAGGTTATGAATTTTGGAAGCCCCATTTTGTCACAGTAAGTTAAAACTTGATGCTTAATAATATCATATTGAATTCTGTATTATTCAGCAGAAGTATGAACATGCATGAAGCTGCACAACTGTTTAGGGGGAACTATAATCATAATAATTTTGTTATCTAGCAAGACAGAGATGCAGAATTTAACTGTTACATAGCTACACCTCACAAGATCAGTTGCATTTAGTTGATGCAAGTTCTGCTATTATTTCTGTGACTGCATTACAGCACACATATCCAAGACAGCTCTAAATTAATGAGCCTGGGAACTGCTAGCAATATTGCCAATCATTCACGTATTTCTCTGATTTCACAGATGGGTTTTATGTTCTTTGCTGAGCTCTCTGCTACAGGAACTTGAACTATCTGTTACAAAACTGATTTAGATATGACCACTTTGTGTGGTAGTTGTTTTGGTGCAGTCTTGTTCAAAGCATTGCTGCTTAGAAAAGCTAATTAAACAGGTACATCTGAGAAATTATTCCTCTTCTGAGGCTATGTTCGCACGGTGAGAAAGCATCAATTCACTTATCTGCTCTAAGGACAGCACTTCAGCTATCTTGCATTGGTGTGCACTTCAGAGCACTTTGTTATACCAGCTTATGGTTAATAACAACATTTGTATAGCTTCTTCCTTGTTTGAAAGAGCTCAGCAGTCCAACTACATATCCCAGCACAGAGCCAGCAGGGACTGGCAGAACAGAGCATGTTCGTGTGAGTGTGATAACCAGGAATGTCACCTGTGAGAAGACAGAAGCACTTTTTCTAAGTATCTTCACAGAGCTGCAATGATAGTAACTGATACAAAAACCTCTCTTCTCTAGACGAGGCCACTGCCTGGGAACACATAGCAAGCAGAAGCAGTCAGGTTTCCGTGGTTTTTGGCTGAGAGATCAGTTCTTACTGTTTTTATGTTAAAGTTGTCTTGTTATGACCACGCATTCCCTTCCTACCTTTGATGGACAGCATTCCCTGCTCCTTTTAAAGCCTGCTCCTGCCTTTGAGCCACTCTGAGCACAGGCATCCTGTTGCAAAGTCTGTTTGAGGGTAAAATTGCATTTTCCTTTTAGTGTAGGTTTGTCAGTATTTTAGAGGAGTCTAATGTGCTTGTATTTTACAGAAATGTTTTATACAGCATACAACCTGGTGATTAGATCCAGACTGGACTAGGGGCTAGATAGAGCAACTACTGTCAAGGCAATAAAATTAAGACTACGAACCACTAAAGACAGATGAAACTGTGATGAGGGTCTACTTCAGAAGTCAAGATTTTATAAAATACCATTATGAAATTAAATTCAGGACAGAGAATGAGTTACAATGGGAACAAATCTTACCTAAAGTTCTACAGAGATTTAGGAGGAAAGAGCAAGAACCTGGAGCAACAGTGCATGGTGAAGTCAACAGCGCAGAGTAGTGCTGTTGGAGACTGTTTCAGATACCTGGCAACATGGACAAATGCCTGCCAGCTTCACCAGTCAACACTTGCCTCTCCCCAGCTGGCTGAATGCAGAGGCCCCTGAAAGCTCGTCTCCCTGTGCTGGGAGGCTGGCAGAACACAGAGGAGATGAGGACAATACCTGTGCATCTGGACAGGTTGTAAATGGCCCCAAAGCTGTGGAAATGATGTGTTCAAAAAAGGCAGGGGATGGACCAGAGATATAAGAAGTGCTACCATTCAGAGTCTTCCCAAATGGCATAGGGAAAGAAGGAAACAGCAGCCACTGTGGCAGTCCTGACTACATTACTTAATTACACAAATTCAGGCTAGAATTAAAAGTTTCTTTTACTTCTACTTCCGTTCATATAATACTCATAAATCAGAATAAAAAAGAGCTTCAAAATTAGTCACTTTCTGTAACAATTGTTGCAGAGATGAGTAAGCAATCACGCCTTAAGAGAGCCATGATTTCTGGGACATCCTCATAGCCTGATTTGATCCATTTATTTATTTATTTAAATCTCAAATGTAAGGAAGGCTGAGTGCATTCTCAAGGCTCTAAGTTAGAATACTTTTTCTATAATTTTTTTTTAAAAACACTTTCTGTACCTGAAGGCAAAATGCACAATGCATGTCTCTGTAGAGGCATAAGGATCTGATTGCATTTTATTTTTTAACCCATCTGGCGCCAGCATTTTGTGGTTTTATGGATCCTCTTGAAGTGAGATCGGATAGGAAACTGAGAACAACGTAGGAAGGAGTTGGTTGACAACAGAAGGCAATGTCCATGGGATTTCACAGTACAGAGAAATTCAGAGCAGTAATTCCTGTGCCAACTGTGTTGCATGGAGAGAAGTGAGTGGCATTCAGGCAGAAAGAAATTCTTTGCTCTGCTATACTTCGATTAGAACAACCCAGCCCATGCTCTTGCTTCCCCCCTTTTGCAGTACAATGTAAGATATTGTCCTCCACAGCAGATACAATGTGGCTGTTTTTATTAGGTTTTAGAGCAAGATCCAGGTCTCTATGGTGTAAATTTGTTGGTTCCTTCTATCACTTCTCTCCTGGTGAAATCCCATGAAGCACTTGAAATGCAAAACTCAATTCATGAGGGAAAAGAGGTTGAGTGTTTTCTCCTACCAAGGCTGAATATGAACTACCAATAAAGGCCAGGTCCTCTTTCAGGGAATGTGAGGGGCCAAATCGGTCATCACTGAAAGAGACACTTTTATTTGCCCTCCATAATTAGATGTCATCTAGTCAGGATAATGCCACAACTAAGAATCAATTAAATAAAAAATAAACTGAATGTGGACAAATGACACCAATCTAGGAGCATGACACCAAGCTAGGAGCAGGTATTCATCTGTTGGAAGGTAGGAGAGCCCTGCAGAGGGACCTAGACAGGCTGGATGGGTGGGCAGAGGCCAATGGGATGAGATTTAACAAGGCCAANGAAGGGCAACAAGGCTGGTGAGGGGCCTGGAACACAAACCCTATGAGGAGAGGCTGAGGGAGCTGGGGTTGTTTAGCCTGGAGAAGAGGAGGTTCAGGGCAGACCTCATTGGTATCTACAACTACCTGAAGGGAGGCTGTAGCCAGGTGGGGGTTGGTCTCCTCTCCCAGACAACCAGCAACAGGACAAGGGGACACAGTCTCAAGTTGTGCTGGAGGAGATATAGTCTGGATGTTAGGAGGAAGTTCCTGACAGAGAGAGTGATTTGCCATTGGAATGGGCTGCCCAGGGAGGTGGTGGAATCACTGTCCCTGGAGGTGTTCAAGAAAAGCCTGGATGAGGCACTTAGTGCTACGGTGTAGCTGACTGGATAGGGCTGAGCAATATTTTGGACTGGATGATCTTGGAGGTCTCTTCCAACCTGGTTAATTCTATTATATTTTCAAGTAAAGTAACTGCTACTGTAGCCTGTTACCACCCCACTGGCACTGGTAATCTCACTGCCTTAAAAGTGTCTTTTTAAAATCTTTGGTCCTAAGTTGCATCAGCTGATCTCCAAATACTCTTCAGGTTAGAATGCCACCATAGGTATAACCTAGGTCTACGATTTGCTCAGATAATCTTGTTCTAGGATTGTGTTTTTTTTTTTTTTTCTCCCGAGCAGTGCCTGCACTACCAGGAAGCATTTCTCCAGCAATGACATGGGATATAATATTTTCATCTGGATGACAATGTATCTGCAAAATGCTAGCTAGCTGGAGGTTTTAACATAGATTTAAATGAAAAAATACCCTGTGGGGTGCCATCCTGCCTTTTTACTTCAGTTTGTGAAGTCTCTGCTCTCATTGATTTCAGGAAACACAAGGAAACTGCACTGTGTAGAAGAACATTGATTACCCTGATTATTTTTCTAATACTGTGCTTAAGAGCTGCTGACATGTGCAAAAATATTTTACTAGGTTTGATCAGAAAGTGAATTGCCCCTGCCGTCCTCTGTGGTCCAGCAATTACCTCCAGCTAGCAAAAAAAGGTAAGGTAATCACAGTATTTGCAAATTCAGCTTCACTGTTCATATTTTCCAGTAACAGAGTTTATGGGATGTTTTTTCTCAGTAAGAAAGACTGGTAAGAATACTCTAATTATTATTTGAATACTCTAATTACTATTTTCTAATTAAATTAGGCTTTAAAAAAAGGTTGACCATGACATTGTAACAGCTGCAGCTCATATTGTTATTCTGAGGACATACTTCACCTCAGCCACTTGTGACTGTAAAGGATGCTTTTTCCAATTAAGAAATCTCTTCTTAAGAGCCTCTCCTAAATGTCATCTATTTTACAGAGGGATGTAGACTAGAATATAATTTATATCTCTGGCTGCTCGATCTTATTGTTCAGCTGGTAGCCCTTTCAATTCTTTTTACTACAAAATTCTAACCATGATGCCACAAGAAATTTATAGTGTCCGATACACACAAATTGAAAAAAAATATTGTTAACAGTTAGCTGTAGTGAGTCTGTGGAAATTTATTTCTAATGCATCAGGGCAAATCCTAAAGAAATTTGCAGAAAATTTAGAGACATATTGGATTCATCAGGCAGTGCATCTGATTCCATGGACTAAGTGCCGTGCCACCAGATTACATTTAGAGTTTTCTTTCATTCTGTCATTGCAAATTGTATGTGGAGACCCCTACGTGGACCTGGACTTTGATTTGTTAGTTCTAGAAAAGAAAAGTGACAGAAACTATTCCCAGTGGCCTGAAAAATAAATAAATGCCAAAAGTGTGTATGAATACATCTAGATGAGTGGGGGAACAGGGAAAAAAAAGAGTAATGAACACATATTTGTGAGACTGAGAGTCAGCAGTGTGAACACAGAATAAAACAAGTATTTTATTCTTTGAATGTCTTCCAGCAAGTCAGAAAAATTAATCTGAAGGAGAATGATCTGGTACTTCTGCAAACATGTTTGTCAAGTACAAGGAACATAAAAAGAGAAGGAACAATGTGGGCTATATGGCAATGAGAGCTAACTCCTCAACACAGACTGGCAACAGGGTTGTGACTGCCTTAAAGGATGAGGACATCACCTTTGTACAGACTAAAAATATTGGAGAAATGCAGAACAGGGAGTGATGTTAGCAAGCATCAGACTGAAAATAAAAGGGTCTAGAGGCTATATTTCATTCTTCACTTGGTATTCCACTGCAATTACTTGGAGGATAGTGGTCAATGACTCAATGTCCAGATGAAGATCAGTGACAAGTGATGTCCTGCAGGAGTCTGTACTGGAGTCAGTACTGTTTAGTATCTTCAGCAGTGACATAGACAGTGATATCAAGAGCAGCCCTAGCAAGTTTGTAGGCAACACTTTTGAGAGGTGTGGTTGCACTCCTAAGAGATGGCATGCCACCAAGAAAGATGCAGATGAGATGAAGAAGTGAGCCCATGTGAACTTCAGGAGGCTCAACAAAGCCAAGTACAGGTCCTGCACCTGGTTTGGGACTACCCACGGTTATCAATACTATCTGGGAGATAATGGGATTAAGGGAAATGGACTTTAGGGTACTGGTAGGTGAAAAATTTGAGATGAACTAGCAATATGACTTCACAGGCTAGAAAGCAAATCATGTGCTGGGCTGCATCAAAAGAAATGTGGCAGCAGGACAAAGGAGGTGATTCTCCCCCTCTACCCTGCTCCTGTAAACCTTCATCCGGCGTACTGCATCCAACTCTGGAGCCTGCAGCACAAGAAAGACAAAGACCTGTTGGAGCAGACCCAGAGAAGGGCCATAAAAATAGTCATATGGATGGAATTCCTCTCCTGTGAAGAAGGCCTGAGAGAGTACAGTTATTTACCCTGGAGAAGAAAAGCTTCTGAGGGATGCCTTATCATGGCTTTTAAAATATTTATTGGCTGGAGAGCAGCCTTGAGGAAAAGGACCTTGGGGTCTTGGATGATGAAAAGCTCCACCTGAGCCAGCAGTGTGTATACGCAGCCCAGACAGCAACAGTGTCCTGGGCTGCATCAAGAGAAGCATGGCCAGCAGGGCAAGGGAGGGGATTTTCTCCCTTTACTCCACTCTTGTCAGACCCCACCTGGAGTACTGTGTGCAGTTCTGGAGCCCTCAACACAAGAAGGACATTGAACTGTTGGAGCAAGTTTGGAGAAGGGCCATGAACATGATCAGAGGGCTGGAGCATCTCTCCTGTGCGGACAGATTACATGAGTTGGGATTCTTCAGCCTGGAGAAAAGAAGGCTTTGAGGAGACCTTGTAGTAGCCTTCCAGTATCTGAAGAGGGCTACAGAAGGACTGGGGAGGGACTATTTACAAGGTCTTTTAATGACAGGATGAGCGGTAATGGGTTTAAACTGGAAAAGAGGAGATTTAAATTAGATGTTAGGAAGAAGTTCTTTACAGTGAGGGTGGTGAAACACTGAAACAGGTCTCCCAGGGAGGTTGTAGATGGTCCCTCCTTGGAAGTGTTCAAGACCAGGTTGGATGAGAGCTTGAGTGACCTGTTCTAGTGGGAAGCACTAGGGCAGCAGGTTGGAACTTGATGACCTTTGAGGTCTCTCCAACCTAACCCATTCTATGCTTCTAAGGCTTTTTCTTAATGCTGAAGGTGGTGAATCAGCAGAAGAGATTGCCTTGAAAGATGGCAGGTGCCCTGTGCCTTGCAACATTCAAAGTTAGGCTGACCGAGCAGGTGTTGATATGTTGGAAGGTAGGAGAGCCCTGCAGAGGGACCTAGATAGGTTAGATGGATGGGCAGAGGCCAATGGGATGAGATTTAACAAGGCCAAGGGCAGGGTTCTGCACTTTGGCCACGGCAACCCCAGGCTGCGCTACAGGCTGGGGCCAGAGTGGCTGGAGAGCAGCCAGGAAGAAAGGGACCTGGGGGTACTGGTGGATAGTAGGATGAAGATGAGGCAGCAGTGTGCCCAGGAGGCCAAGAGGGCCGATGGCATCCTGGCCTGGATCAGGAACAGTGTGGCCAGTAGGACGAGGGAGGTTATTCTTCCCCTGTACTCAATACTGGTCAGGCCACACCTTGAGTGCTGTGTCCAATTCTGGGCTCCTAAATTCAAGAGAGTTTTTGAGATACTGGAATGTGTCCAGCGAAGGGCAACAAGGCTGGTGAGGGGCCTGGAACACAAATCCTATGAGGAAAGGCTGAGGGAGCTGGGGTTGTTTAGCCTGGAGAGGAGGAGGCTCAGGGCAGACCTCATTGCTGTCTACAACTACCTGAAGGGAGGTTGTAGCCAGGTGGGGGTTGGTCTCTTCTCTCAGGCAACCAGCAACAGGACAAGGGGACACAGCCTCAAGTTGTGCTGGGGAGATATAGTCTGGATGTTAGGAGGAATTTCTTGCCAGAGAGAGTGATTTGCCATTGGAATGGGCTGCCCAGGGAGGTGGTGGAGTCACCATCCCTGGAGGTGTTCAGGAAAAGCCTGGATGAGGCACTCAGTGCCATGGTCTAGTTGACTGGATAGGGCTGGGTGATAGGTTGGACTGGATGATCTTGGAGGTCTCTTCCAACCTGGTTGATTCTACTCTATTCTGTTCTATTCTATTCTGTCCTGTAGGGATTTCCTATCTGAAATGACGTTTTGGAACAAATCTGTAATGCACTACAAGACAGCACAAAAATTTAGGACTGTGTCTATCAAGGCTGATAAATACAGTGTCATGTTGCTTGGGAAATTTTCATGAATGCTTTAGTCAGAAAAAAGAGATTACTCAAATTCCTTACATTTTGTAACTTAACCTAACTATAAACCACAATGTAACTCTCAAGAACGTTGCTACACTTTAAGGTTGTCCTAATTCTAAAAATTAAATAAAAATTTTCAACAGGATTCGAGGGTGCATCCCAAAAGGGGCTGAACAGAATATAAGAAATATATTTAAGGGCTGAACAGAATATAAGAAATAGATTTATCTCATTTATGAATTTCCAATATAATCTGAGATTCAGAATGTCCTTTATCTCTTGTTCTCTTGCTTTCTTGTTTCCTCTCTTCTTCTCTGTATCCTTGTTTGCTTCCCTACACCAATCATCATTCAGGCTATGGTAAGAACACTGACTGAGAGCAGAGAAGAGATTATATTGTGTTAGTAGACAACAGGCCCTGGGCTTTGTCCAAGTGGGTGTCTGAGCTTTGTCCAAGGGTGTGTAGATGGGCTATTGTCTAATTGTATATGTATATATGTATTTGTATATGTTTGTTACCTTTTATATTTAGCCTACTTTTGTAAATACGAATTTAATTTTACTTCCAAATTCTGAGTAATGTGGCAATTTAGTTGTGGGTGGGGAGGGGGTGATGACAAAGCTGGTGAGAGGCCTGGAACACAAGCCCAGTGAGGAGAGGCTGAGTGGGACACAGTCTCAAATTGTGATCGGGAGGTCTAGGCTGGATGTTAGGAGGAAGTTCTTGACAGAGAAAGTGATTTGCCTTTGGAAGGGGCTGCTCAGGGAGGTGGTGGAATTGCCATCCCTGGAGGTGTTCAGAAAGAGACTGGATGAGGCACTTATTGCCATGGTCTAGTTGATTGGACAGAGCTGGGTGCTAGGTTGGACTGGATGATCTTGGAGGTCTCTTCCAACCTGGCTGATTCTATGATTCTATCCCAAACTCTAAGTGGTGCAAACCCACCACTAACATCTTGTTTGTTTAACCAAGCTTAATGAGAATGGATATTGTATTTACATGACTCTTGTCTTATATTTTAAAAGATTTTAAATAACAGATTGTTCAACATGGAAATATTCGATGCCACTACTGTACTTTGGAAATAGTACCAGAAATAACAAAACTAGGTGGGAACTTTATTTCATTATATCAATGTGTGATTTGATTTTGTATCACTACTCAAACCATATTTCAGAAGCAAGAGATGAGAAAAAAGGAACTCTCTGGCAAAGCAAAGGAGAAACAAAGGCCGTCTAAAAGTCTCCATTAACTTATAGAGCATAAAACAATCAGAATCACAAAATAGTTGTTAGCCGTCTTTGGAATCAGCAGTATTTGTAGATGATTGTTTCTGGCTCTGTCAGAAGGTCTGGCTGTATTGAACTGAATTCCTGTAGATGGTTTCAAGGGATAAGAAAAGACAAATGAGCCAAACAAAAAAAAAGGCCTGAAGAAAATTAAATGAAAACACAGACTGTGTTCTAATACAAGATCACTGCTAAAACTGGTTGCAAAGGAAATAATGAATTTGTTAGAACAAACACAGAGGGCAGTAGATGTTAATGCATCCAAATAATGTTTACATAATTTTCTTCTACGGAATACAAAGAGCTGGTGACACTATACATAGAAACTATGTTCCTGTTTCAGCTTTCAAGGTGTTTCTTCTTTTGCACTGCTAATCAGACAAGATTCAAGCAGTTGCACTTCATACCGCAAAGACAGCCATGCAATGATTTCTGAATTATGTCGTTGTTTATTACTTTTTGTAGTAAAGGATGTCCGTTTGCTTTTCCAGTTTGTGCTAACTAGCAGAAAAACACTGAGTACAAATTCCTGTACAAGATGAAAGTAATTTTATTGAAAATACTGGCAACAAGTGGCAGAAATTGCAAATCCAAGACAATACATACATGAAAAGAACACTAGGAGTAAAAGACTCACAAACTCAAAATTAACTATTGAAATAGTAGAGAGCACACGAGCCACAGTATGCATGTTAGATATAACTGTGGTTATATCTAACCACATAAAGAGTGGGAGGTCCTGTGCTGCATCAGGAGAAGTGTGGCCAGCAGGTTAAGGGACGTGATTCTCCCCCTCTACTCCACTCTGGTGAGACCCCACCTGGGGTACTGCATCCAATTCTGGGGCCCCATTACAAGAAGGATTTGGACATGCTGGAGTGTGTCCAGATAAGGGCCATGGGGATGATCAGAGGGCTGGAGCACCTCTCCTATGAGGATAGACTGAAAGAGTTGAGGTTGTGCAGTCTGGAGAAGAGGAGGCTCCCAGGTGACCTTCTTGTGGCCTTCCAGTATCTGAAGGGGGCCTCCAAAAAAGCTGGGGAGGGACTTTTTAGGCTATCAGGGAGTGACAGGACTAGGAGGAATGGAGCAAAGCTGGTGTTGGTCTTTCAATGTCCAATGATGTGGTCACTCCATTGTAGAAAGCCACAAAAGTGGTGAGGCAGGACTTGCCCCTGATGAGCCATGCTGGTTACTTCAGAGCACCTCCCTGACCTCCATGTGTTATAGTGTAGCTTATAGGAGGATCTGTTTACAATCTTTGTGGGCACAGAGGTGAGGCTGACAGGCTGGTATTTTCCAGTGTCCTCTTTTCTACTCTTTTTAAAAATGGACACAATGTTTCCCTTCCAATCACCAGGGTCCTCATGTGACTGACAAGACTTTCTAGATATGATGGAGATTGGCTTTGCAACTCTATCAGACAATTTCTTCAGGACTCTGGGATGCATCTCATCAGGTACATTAGATTTATTTATGTTCAAGTTCCTCAGGTGGTCCTGAACCTAAGCTTCCCTTACAGTGGGAGGGACTTTAGGCCCCTGGTCCCTACTTAGAGGTCCATCGACTTGGGAGGGGTGAGGAGTGAGTTTGCCAGTGAAGACTGAGGTAAAACGTTTTCGAGTACCTCAGCCTTCTCATCTGTTCACACCAACTCTCCGTTCTCACTTCTCAGAAAGGGAACACTTTCTTTAACCCTTATTTGCTGGCTGATGTACCTGTAGAAGCCCTTGTTTTTCTTTACATCCCTTGCCAAGTTCAAGTCACAGCTCAGCTATGCTGCTCTCTTACCTTCCCTGCCTAATTTCTTATACCTGGGATCGAGAGCTCTTGCACTGTAGGAAAGCATCCTCAAAGATGTCACAGTATCACAGTATCACAGTATCACCAAGGTTGGGAGAGACCTCACAGATCATCAAGTCCAACCCTTTACCACAGAGCTCAAGGCTAGACCATGGCACCAAGTGCCACGTCCAACCTTGCCTTGAACAGCTCCAGGGACGGCGACTCCACCACCTCCCTGGGCAGCCCATTCCAGTGTCCAATGACTCTCTCAGTGAAGAACTTTCTCCTCACCTCAAGCCTAAACTTCCCCCGGCACAGCCTGAAGCTATGTCCTCTTGTTCTGTTCTGCTTCCATGTCTTTCAGTATCATTTGCCATGGGGTTGTACTGACTAATTCCTTAACAAGTGGGAATTTTGCTTTCCTAAAATTTAGAGTCTTGGTTATGCTTCTTGACTGTCCAGTATCCCTTAGGACTGAGAACTCCACCAGTACATGGTCAGTGTGGCTCAGCCTGCCTACAATCTTGACATCACTGATGAGCTCATTTGCATTTGTGCCCATCAGGTCCAGTACCATATCCTCTTGGGTACAGCTGTCTATTCTCTGGCTTAAGAAGTCATTGTTGAGGTTCTCCAGGATTGATTGTCAACAGCTTGCCACGCTACTTTTCCAGCAGATGTCATGATGGTTTAAGTCCCTCAGCACGATGAGAAACTGTGAGCGCCAGTGACAGAAAATATTTTGACATATAGATGTGGGTGAAGGAAGGGAAAAGATAAATACAGAGAATACATAAATGGTTTCTTTCCCTCAGACACCTAAAAGTGTCTCTTTCCAATGTGGTAGTTTGAAGGGGTACAGGTCCCCGTTAAACAAAACCATGGGGACAGAGGCCTATCCCAAGATACTGTGATATTGTTATTCTATTCCCTTTCCGGTATCACAGCTTAAAGATAGTGCTTGACTCCACTTCTTCCCCTTCTCCTCCCTGCCTTCCCTGCTTCCACTTCTCCTCTCTCTCAACAGTGTGCGTTCCTCTTACCGTTCACGGGGGAGTTGGCAAGCAGGGAGTTGAGCCACTGAGGCCTGGTAGGCCCAGCTTGAGGGGTGGCTTCAGCCTACTTTGTGGGCGGACTAGGGGGTGGAAGGGGGGGGAGGATTCTAGAAGCCCAGTTTGGGCCTAGTGGATTTTATACTTACTCTACCTGATTGCCATATATATATATGTATACACACACACACATGGTTGTAAATAGAATTTGTCTCTTTCTCTATTTTCCTAGAATTTCTCTAAACTTCCAATCAGTGTACAGTGTCCTCACTCTTACTCCCAAAAAGAGGTAACAGCCGATTCTGTTTACCAGAACCGGGTGTGTCCGTGGCCCAAACTGGAACATCCACTTTCTTTCAAAACCTGTATGGTTATATTGCTGTAATCCAGAAGTTGAATTGGGCATTAGCTTTTTTTTTCTTACGCTAAAGCAAAAGAAACAGTGAAATTGATTGCTCAATGTGCC
>WAAF01014958.1:2035-44523 GCA_013400475.1 Tricholaema leucomelas | reverse complement strand
TTTTTCATTTGATATTTAGGTTAGAGCTTGTGCTGGTTTGAGGCTAATGGGAATAGTTTAATGAGAGAAATTAGATCATTGGTTGTAAAAAGAAAATAATGATAAAGTCTATATCATTCCTTGGTTTACTGAGATAAAGAGCCAAAATGTAAATAATTTGTCCCTCTTTGCTCTGGGATGCTTCTCCCTTCATTTTGTCTTTGAGAGCTTTGCTCTAATATCTTCCACTAACAGATAACAAATAAGCTTTGCTGATTGTTTTGTTTATCTGGAGGGGAGAGAGAGAGAGAGGCTTTGAGCCTCTTCTGGAGTTTCTTTGTCAGGAAGGGAATCTGGATTTCTGTACATTCTGTACATTTACAGTCTGTAAATGTATTGTGTGCATATGCTTGCAAATTCTGCTTTGCTGTAAATATAGCTTCATCTTACTTCCAAGCCACTTAAACTAGTCTGGTAAATTTCAGTAGTGTGTGTGTGTATGTGAAGTTCCTAACCCACCACAAAACTCTTGCATCTGCTACTCACAGAAGCATGCCAAATGCTTCAGATTTCCAAGGCTCTGCAGCCTGGAGAAAACAAAAGCAAATTGTGAGGATAGGCAATAACTCTGTGGGAGGAGAATCACAATTTGAGAATCGTAATACACTGCAAGGTTTTCACCTAGTCAGACAGAGTGCATTTTGCGTTTTGTTTTGCACCAATTGTAAGTGATATTTTCTCTAATCTATTAGGTGAATTTCCTTCAGCAGCAGGAAAAAAAGTATTTGTGGACCAAGTTCATACGTATATACGCTACCTTGGTTTTAGAATGTCTTTTGGCATTGTGCAATGACAAAGTTCTGACAATCTAGATTCAGAATTGGTTTGAAAACAATACTGAAAGAATGTTTATTCATATTTATCAATAAGTTACTGTCAAAATAGAAGGATTCATAAAGTAGCATATATTTCTAATTCATATGCTGTTCAATAGTTTAAATAATAACTGTGATGATGGAGTACAGAGTATTAAATATGTAGATGGAGCCAAACTGGGGATGAATATACTGAGAATGATATGACAGTTTAAAGTGATCTTGACAAATCAGAGACAGGAACTGAAAATAATCAAATGTTATTCAATGAGGACACACATATTAAATAGGAATTGTCTGTTTTGTGGCCAAGATGGATAGAATTAATTTAAAGAGCATTTCTTCAGGAAAGAACATAGACATTAAAGCCTACCATACAGTGGACTAGCTCAACATAATTCAACAATGTCATATTGATGGAAGAAAGACCAGAGCTCTTTGGGTTCAAATGGAATTTATAACCCCAAGTATAGCCTGCAAAACATAAATCAATTCTTCCTATTGATTCAGCATTCAAAGGCTTCACTCAGAGCAATTTTCCAATTATATGTGGACCAGTTGGAAAGAATTCAGTAGAGAAAAATGAGAATGTTTGTGAGTCTAAAAGCATGACCTATGAAAAATGATTGAACAAATTGGGTTGTTTAACCCAGAAAGGAGAGGACTGCAGGAACAAAACAATCTTTGAATACATAAAAGATGGTTCCAAAAACAAGGAATAATCCATTCTCCATGTTCTATGCCTAGAAATAAACTGCAGCTTAATTGGTAGGAAAGTGAAGCACTAGAATAAATTGCCTGGGGAATTGGTGGAATCTCCATCTTTTAAATTCCTTGAGACCCAGCTAGTGAAATATCTATGAGAAATGGCACTGGAATAATAGTATTTTCTCGAGCAAAGCAATGGCAGACTTGATGACATCTTGAGGTTCCCTCCAGGTCTGTGCCCCGAAAGAGTTATTGCATGTAAAACACATCTTGATGGAGGGATGCAAAAAGTGATGCAGTTCTGATTTCAGTAAGGAAAACAACAAAAATGAGAAAAATCAAGTCCACTAACTCAAATAGTGAGACATGAATTTACTCTAAACTTCCTGGTCCTCATACTTAGACATCATCTAACATTCACGGATTTTAGTTTATCTGTTCCTAATATGAAATACAAAACATGGAGGTAGTACTTAATCCTATAACAAAACTCCAGTTGTAAAATTACTATAAATCACTGCCTTGTCATTTGTTGCAAATTATTTAAATACAATGTATGTCCATAATATCCTAACAGACTTCTAACTAATCCACAAAAAAAAAAAAACAAACAAAAAAACCCCACCAAAAAAACCCCACCCAAACAAACAATTGCTTAAATTAAGTAAAACTGAACAGCACACTTGATGTGATTTAGTAATTGTAGGTATTTTTTCCCCATGGCATAGATAACATTGCATGAAGAAACCCCAAAGCAGAGCAATCTTCCAGTATGTTTTATCAGCTTAACACAATGAGAACCATGCTTTTTATAAGCAGGTGAAACAGTGAAATGGAAAAACAAGGTCTTGACTGTGAGGACCAACCACAGAATTTACAAGAATTTTTTTAAGTTAAAATGATGGTCAAGTTTGAAGCTTTTATTCCCTTGTGCTTCAGTGTTTGCAAGAATAAATGGAAATTAAAAAAAAACCAAAACCAACAGCAACCTATTTGTAAGTGGTATGGATAGTTGAGAAAGAAGTTTGTTTCATCCTTGGGCAGTCATGAGATGAAAAAATCAATCAGTCTGACTGGATGAAGAATAGCTAATTCATAGTAAGCAGAAGCACAAGGACAAGTTTTATTAAAATCAAGGTAGTGGAACAGAAAAGCAAAGCTTGATGGAATGGATACAGAACAGAGTTGTCCTCAATGGACTTGTGCCTTCTAGTAAGGAGAAATGATTTTTTTTTTTTTAGGTAAGCCTGAGATACTCTGCAGGAATAGAAACGTGTTCATTTAGGAAAACAAACAAAACCCCAACCCACCAATCCACACAAAACAGCCCCACAAAACACAAATAAACCACAACCAACCAACCAAGAAAAAAAATCAAACCAGAAACCTAACCAATGAACCAAAATTAAACCACACACTGGTCATATTCCCCAACAAGCATTAAGATTTGGCAAAAGAAATATGGCTGATTGTAAGCCATATGTTATAAGATTTGGAATCTGTTTTCCAGAGAGGGAGGAAAAAAAAAAAGGCAAATAAAAAGAAAATATTTTTTTCTTGCTTATGGAGACTAAACAAATGCTTACATTATAGAGGTTTAGATTATCAAACTAGAATGAGTCTATAATCTCTTATTGTTTATCTTATGTATACAAATCATAGAATCATAGAATCATAGAATGGTTTAGGTTGGAAGGGACCTCAAGGATCATCCAGCTCCAACCCCCTGCCATAGGCAGGGACACCTCCCACTAGAGCAGGCTGCTCAAGGCCTCATCCAGCCTGGCCTTAAACACCTCCAGGGAGGAAGCATCCACAACCTCCCTGGGCAACCCGTTCCAGTGCCTTACCACCCTCACTGTAAAGAACTTCCTCCTAACATCCAGTCTAAATCTCCCCTCTTCCAGCTTAAACCCATTCCCCCTCGTCCTAACATTACTAGACCGTGTAAATAGTCCCTCCCCAGCTTTCCTGTAGGCTCCCTTCAAATACTGGAAGGCCACTATAAGGTCTCCTCGAAGCCTTCTCCTCTCCAGGCTGAAGAGCCCCAACTCTCTCAGCCTGTCCTCATAGCAGAGGTGCTCCAGCCCTCTGATCATCTTCGTGGCTCTCCTTTGGACCCGCTCCAGCAGTTCCATGTCCTTCTTGTATTGGGGGCTCCAGAACTGCACACAGTACTCCAGGTGGGGTCTGACGAGAGCAGAGTAAAGGGGGAGAATCACCTCCCTTGCCCTGCTGGCCACACTTCTCTTGATGCAGCCCAGCACTCGGTTGGCTGTCTGGGCTGCATGTGCACACTGCCGGCTCATGTTGAGCTTCTCGTCGACCCAGACCCCCAGGTCCTTCTCCTCAGGGCTGCTCTCCAGCCATTCATCACCCAGCCTGTATCTGTGCCTGGGATTGCACCGACCCAGGTGCAGGACCTTACACTTGGCCTTGTTAAACGTCATGAGGTTGGCCTGGGCCCACCTCTCCAGCCTGTCCAGGTCCCTCTGGATGGCATCCCTGCCCTCCAGCAAGTCAGCTGTGCCACACAGCTTGGTGTCATCTGCAAACTTGCTGAGGGTGCACTCAATTCCTCTGTCCATATCACTGACAAAGATGTTAAAGAGCACTGGTCCCAGCACTGACCCCTGAGGAACACCACTTGTCACCGGTCGCCAGGTGGACATTGTGCCATTGATCACCACTCTCTGCATGCGACCATCCAGCCAATTCCTTATCCAGTGAGTGCTCCACCCATCCAGTTTGTGCTTTTCCAGTTTGGTGACCAGGATGTCATGTGGGACAGAGTCGAATGCCTTACTCAGGTCTAGGTAGACGACATCAGTTGCCCTTCCCCTGTCCATTGCAGCTGTGAGTACATCATAAAAAGCCACCAAATTTGTCAGGCATGATTTGCCCTTAGTGAAGCCACGCTGATTGCCGCCAGTCACCTCTGCCTGGTTTTCCATTTGCTTTTGCAGAGCCTTCAGGAGGATAAATATCTGAGGGGTGGGTGTCAAGTGGAAGAAGCCAACCTCTTTTCACTGCTCAGCAGCAGTAAGGCAAAGAGTAATGGCTGTACACTGAAACACAGAAGGTTTCACCTCAAATTGAGGAGAAACTTCTTTACAGTGAGGGTGCTGGGGCACTGGAATGGGCTGCCCAGAGAGGTTGTGGAGTCTCCTTCTCCGAAGACTTTCAAAGCCCACCTGGATGCATTTGTATGTGAACTACCCTAGCTGACCCTGCCTTGGCAGGGAGGTCAGACTCAATGATCTCTGGAAGTCCCTTCCAACATCGGAAGTTCTGTGATTCTGTGATCTTGAGTTCTACAGCACTGGCGATATGACTAAACAAATACATTCCTGTTTAACTACAGTGCCTTTCCCAGAAAAACATTGAAGCTTTATTCCAAAATTATCAGTGATAAGTAATATCCCAACACAATCTTTGCAATCCTTGCTTAATCCATAATTCCTCATTTAAAACAGTAAAAATATTTAATTGCCAGTTTAAACTGCCTTACTTCAGGTTTCAGCTATTTGATCTTGTCATGTAATTTTCTGACAAAGTGACAAGCTCTCTATTATCCTGGTGCATGGTGAGTACTTAGTTCAGTCAACTTGCCTCTGAGCCTTCTCTGTGCTTAGTTAAAATGGGTTGACACAGTAAAATATATCAAAATATGCCAGCTTTTTTTAATAATTAGTGTTTCTCATTTGCTCTTGGAACTCTTGCTCAATTTTTGGTATTGAATTTCTTTAGATATTTGGGTTTAGGAGCAGAAATAGTCTTTATGGCTGTATTGCAAGCAAAGCCTCAATTAATCAGTGAATGTGACCATGACATTTTTCTACATATATAAAATCCTTGTAAAATGTGGAAATACAATTCCTTGCATTTCTAGCTCTTGAATCATCTCATAAACCTAGAATCATAGAACAATAGAATCATATAATTGTTTTGGTTGGAAAAGACCTCCAAGATCATTGAGGACAACCATCAACTTAACACTGCCATGGTCAATAAGCCATGTCTAAAAATGACATGTTCACATGTTTCTTGCACATCTCCAGTGAAGGTGACACCACCGTCTCCCTGGGAAATCTATTCAAAAGCCTGACCACTGTTTCAGTAAAATACTGTTTCCTAATATCCAATTTAAACCTCCTCTTGTGCCTCTTGATGCCATTCCGTCTCAGTCTGTCACCTGACACTAGAGAGAAGAGACCAATCCTCATGTCACTGCAACCTCCTTTTGAATAGTTGTAGAGAGCAATAGGGACTTCCTTCAGCCTCCTCTTCTCCAAACTAAACAAGCTCATTTCTCTCTGCTGTTTCTCATAAGACTTGTTCTCTGAATCCTTTACCAGCTTTGTTGCTCTTCTCTGGACACACTCTAGCAACTCAATGTCATTCTTGCAGCAAGGGGTCCAAGACTGAATATGGTATTCGAGTTATGGCCTCACCAGTGCCGAGTACAGTGGCATAACTGCTTCTCTGCTCCTGCTAGCCACACCATTCTTGACATGGGCCAGGATGCTGTTGTCCTTCCTTGGCCCCCAAGGACTGCCTGCAAAAGGACTCTGTCCAGTCTCAAAAACTGGCCGAAGTCTGTGTACCTGGAGTGCCAGGTGGCAGTTCTACTGACTAACGTGGGCCTTTGGGAGGCAGCAGACTTTGCAAAGACATGGGTCTAGCCTCCATATTGGGCCTTCCACTCCCTTCAGAAGAGAGTTGCCTGTGACAGTGACCCTTCTTTTTATTCTTAACTGAAGAGGTGCAGGGCGTAGAGTGACTAAACCTTTTGACTCCTCCAATCCAGGTGATCCGTCACTCTTGTCATTGTCTGCCTCCCTTTGCAGTGTACATGTTTTTCAAAGGCATTTGTGAAGGGTGGGATAGTTACTGGGGACAAACTTATGGGGCCTGTTGCCCTGGGCAGGAGCTTGCTGCTATTGCCCACTATCTTCTGAGTCACTGCGTTTAGTCAGGGGATGAGAGGACAAGGACGTCACTATAACATGAGGTCTGTTTGTTTCTTGGGGTTCTGTTACTGGCAGCAAGGCACAACTCGAAGACTCTGTCTCTTCCTCACGTTCCTTGATGGTACTCAACCTTCTTACCTCCTCCCAGAGCTCTATTACTAAGCGGAGGAGGTTCTCTACCTGAGTACATCTTCAACAGGTGAACTCGCTGCTCCCATCCAACATTGGTGTAAGAGTGGGGCACACCCTGTAGCCTGTTACCTGGGTGGCAGTGTGCTCCCACCAGAGTTTCATCTGTGAAGAAAGGTCAGAACTGGTGCATGCAGGGCTTCAGGGATGCCATGGCCTTCTGCCTAGTGGATGCCATCGCTCTCTGATGTGTGGCAAGCTTTAGCACCTTCCTTGCTTGTGTTTCTATCTGAATTGCTGTGCCATGCTAAGCTACACATGCCTTGCAAACTTGCTCATGGCTTTTTATAACAATATGGGCTGAGGGGGTTTGCTGGTTTGAGGCTAATTGGAATATTTTAATGAATTAGATAATTTCCTGTGAAAAAAAAAATAGTGATGTCTATGTTACTCATTGGTTTTGCTTAGGGAAATCAAAACAAGAAACAGTAACAAAATCAGTCAGTCTCTGCTGCTGCTTGCCACACTAACGATCTCTGCCTGAGCTTGTGTAACTTCATCTAATAATTATTCTTGTCTGCTTTCCACGTCTCACCCCTTGCATCTAAGTCTTCTGAGATAAAGGAGGGGATTGGAAGAAGGAAGTGAGTTAGTTTGGAGCCCTCTTGAGCGGTTCTGCTGTTTGGGAGGGGTTTTGTAGTTCTGTATTACTTTTAACTTTTATATAATTGTATATAGTTGTAAATATCTGTATATATTGTGTATATATCTGCCTGCAAATTTGTGCTATGCTGTAAAATATAGCTTCATTCTTTAACTTCTAGCTGGCTGAGTTGATCTGGTGAATCATGGGGGCAGGGTAATTCCCAAACCACCACAGAGTGGCTGCCCTTGCAGTGGGATTGGTCATGCCTCACCAGCCTGTCCCACAGGAGCTTTTGGCTTCTAGGAGATCTGTCTGCTTGCCTTGTGCTTCCTAGATAGAAATACTAGAGCCATACTTTGTGGTGTTAGGTACTGTAAAGTATTTGGCAGGTATGTGGGATACTGTGCGAACATGGAAAACCATGGAAACTATAGAAATTGTGGAGAACCATGGAAACATGCTCAGCTACAACCATCTCAAGGTGAGAGCAAGTTCAAGTATTCCTTTACGAATTCGCAGATAGGTGATTCAATTACAGGTGTTAGAAACAGTACAGCCACACACTTTCTGCATATTCTGAGGCAAACTTTTTCTCTACTACTTTGTGCGTGCAAACAATGTGACCTGACCACATGGTAAGGGACTCCTGTTTTCTACACTCCCAATATCAATAGGTTAAAAGGAAATTACGAGGCCAAGTGGCACATTGCATTGCAGGATACTCTTTCCAGTTTACTGCTTTGAATGTTCAGGTATTGCTAAACTGTTTAAAAGTGTTTAATACTGCTTTATACACTGTACGTATCCTGTCACATATTTGCACAAAAGACCCTGTGAATAAGGTCATATTTTATATTAATAACTAATAATTTTATTAATATATGCCTTATCATACTTTCATATTTCTGTAACAGTGGCGGACGACATCTCTCTTTACTTGTGCAACCACACAGTACTTTGGATTATAAATTATTGCAGGCCCAGAAAGGTTTCCCAGAAACTCAGTCATGAGTAAATTGAATATTTTGTTTATATAAAGTCTCTGCAAAGCTTTATGCCAGCAGCTTTTGCTCAGTGGCCATACTATTCCCTTGCGGGCAAGCTGACATTTTGCTGTGAATCTCTTACTTAATTCAAATTACTGTTTTCAAAGTTCTGGCTTTTGCTTAAATTGTTCAAATTGCTTCTATATACATTTTTGTGTAAATACTTAACCACAACTGAATCTGTAAATAAGTTAAGGTGATATTTTCGTACTAATAAATAATTAATATAATTTTATTAATATATTTTCCTGAATAAATATTACTATTTCATAACATGAATGTATAGGACTTAGAAAGCCTGTCTTCTGGACTTAGAAAGCCTGTCTATCACACCTTCCATAACTACATGAATGTGTATGGCTCAATACTGGCTGTTGTTTGCAGTCCAAAAATGGTGGCAAGTAATTACATTGGGGTGCTAATGGGCATGGAAGAGATCAACTGGGACACTGTGTGAGTTTACATTTAGCATTATTAAATACACTGTATGTGCCTAGCTTCCAGGCATCAAAATCACATGAGAATAAAGGTCTGTTCCCTTTCCATCAGTCTTTGTGACCATTGGAAACATTATCCATAGTGATTTTGGTGTTTTTTTTTTCCCAAGTCGTTGATTAAAAAATGTGACCTGTCCTAGGGCTGTAGGCCCCCCAGGGAACTGTATTAGTAACTTGTTTTCTCAGTGATGGTTTCCCGGCTGCATGCTGAGACATAGCTTAAAGCTTCACACTTTTTGGTGAGCACAGTTTGGGCCTGGACATAGATACAGATATCTCAGCCCAAACGTTGTATACCTGATAAGGTTAAAGTGTTGTTATAGTCTTTTGAGGCCAATAGGCTTTGAAAATAATGTGCCCTAATGGCTCTAGGCTTTTGGGGAATTGCTGCTCAGTCAACAATCCCCTCTGCTAATAATTTACCAGACAACAACAATACAGATATTGACACACTGCCATGTCAGTCCTCCAGGGCCTCACCAGCCATCATGATTTATTTGTGATTGATGAAGCAGTGAAAGAAGAAGCTAGAGTACTACTGCCAAAAGATTGCTGAATTTGATTAATTTCAGCATAGAATATGTTTATTTTCCTGTGCTATATTGACGAAAAGAAAAGGTGAATAAGTCAAACCTACCACAGTATTTCTTCTGACTAAATATCCCTTGAGGTATTTTTGAACACCAGGATATGGATATGGGGCAAATACTTGTGAAAAAGGTGGGAAAAAGAATTGGATCTCTATGGTTGTCAGCACGGTAACAGCAGGGGAGGATGAAATATGACATGTTGGGGCTGATCCTTAAAAGAATGAAAATTAAGTGAAGTGAATAACATGGTTCATGTGAGGAAGTTACTAGATTATGTGATGGGGCTAGTCTTGTTAGTCAAATCAAATATTTTAAAGATCAAGCATTTTATTTCCTCTAAAGCACAAAAATATCACTATGCTTGATTTTCTTAGACTTTGTATTAAGTGATTTTTATCAGTTACATGAAAGTCTGCATTTTTAGATGCTAAGCTTAAGTAGAAAATAACCTAACTATTCCAGCTGGGCTTTGAAGCTGAGGACATGTTTACATTTTACATCTCTTGGTCTGCTATTTATGCGTCCAACCTTGTGCCTTTTCTGGCAGCAAATCTGTGTGTCCAACCTTACTGTCTTTTCTGGCAGCAAATCTTAACAAAAAGGCTTAAGATCTAATTTTGGGTGACTGGAGTAAATGATTAATGGCATCAAATTAATTTTTTTTTTAATTGAAAGAATGGAGGATCGAGAAAGACCTTTCATGTGTTATTCGATTATTTACACACAGAGTGTACATGACATAACCTCAGCAATGCTGCAGCTGGAGTTTGACTCAGGATGGTGGTGACAAAGCACATGGCAACTTTATAAACCCTTTCAAGCTTCTCACCAATGGGATTTTAAAAACAAGCAGCCAATGTGTTGACACTTAGTATTTGAAAGCATGCTTTGGTTTACATTACTTATTCCACCTACATTATTTTGTGTTGTGCAAGTGCTATGTGTAGTTAATATATTTACGTCATAAATTTACTAGGACACTTTTGTCAGTGTTGACAACTCATACTCAGAAAAGCCAGAATTAAGATTGCTAGCATGGAGCATGGTGTGTGTTTGGATAATTAAAGAGTACATATGCCCTAGGAGACAAAACAACTTCGAACAGACAGTCATAATTATGGAATTTCCTCAGTTTTCTGCTAGATAACTTCTATGTTAAACTACATTTGCTTGTGTCCTTGTAGTTCAATCAACAATTTCTGAAAATATACCTTTCTGTCTTGAGGATGAGTAATTTGATCTAAAACGCTTATTTTAGTGGTAATTTTGTGTGCAGAGCATGTGTCATAGAATGATAGAATCACAGAATCGTCAGGAGTGGAAGGGACTGTAAGGATCATCTAGTTCAAATCCTCCTGCCATGGGCAGGGACACTTCACACTAGACCAGGTAGCTCAGAGCCCCAGCCAGCCAGGCCTTAAAGACCTTCAGTTCATATATATGACAGATACATAAAGTGCCTTTTGAAATAATGATGAAAATATTCTAATAAATATATTTCTCTATTGAGCAGATTTAGTTTTTAAATGGAGTTTCATGACAAGATTTGATTGAGCCTGTAGTTGAGAATAAAGAAAAGCATGGCTTTTCACCTGTTGCAAGGTGTCCTCAGCTCACTTAAAATACGCTCTATTCTTCTGTTTTTCAACACAGATGTTGTCCTCAGACATGGCTTAATTTAATTTTTTTTTGGTTAGGGTGGTAGAGTTTTCTGATATAAAGTACTCACTTGTCAATAACCATTCTTTGAACTGTTTAAGGCATAGTTCCATTTGCTTCTCACCATATATCACAAATTATCTCTGCTTTCCCTATCTAGCAACACTGATTTACAGTAAATATCTAGTTCTAATTGCCAGATATTGGTTATATGCTTTGAGCTTATGGAGTATAGTGCTGGTGGTTATTAGCTGCTATGTTAAAAGTAGCCCAATCAAAACTGTATTGCAAGCATGGTTCAATTCCCACCCTTCTCTGTACTAACATAAGGTGGAGTAAAGGGAAGGAGAAAAAGTTTTCAGAGAAGTGTGAAGTCTTAAAATATATATTTATAGATATTCTGAAATTTGATTCATGTCTTGCAAAAAATCCTGGAAAGAGTACTACAGCCCTTTTATCTGTCATGTTACATAGCACTTTTGATTTATGGTGCTTAGGGACTTATTTGATTTTTAATGTTGTGTTTATCCAAACCAGTGAGCAGCGAACTCCAGATGGGTTTTTGTACACTCAATTTACATCTGCACACTTTAAATCCCATCCCGGTAATTAGCCATGGATAGTCAAGTCTAAGGTACTTAAATTGTTTTGAGTGCCACTCTATTCCTAATGACTTTGTGCATGTTTGGGTGCTTTATTAGTCAGGATCTAATGGAAACAGCCTTCAGTTTTAGTCTTGGCTCCAGAAACAACGTATTGTTGTGGTATTTGTAACACAAGTCACAGAATGATGGTTCCTCTACAAATATGATCACTTTCTCACTGAGCTTTTAGCCCAAAACCACAGAATAAGAAGAGCCATAAGGATAAAGAATGTTAGGATGGATTGTAGAGGTCTTTTGAAGGAATTATGCTAAAGAATTAGTTTAATTGTCAAAGAAGAGCAGGAAAAATTAGCAAGAAAAGGCTGACGGCTGGGGACAGAAGAAAATGAAAGGAAAAAGTTTGTTGGTAAACTTCGAAGGGAGGTGGGAGGGTGCTGCTAGGACCACTATTTAATGAAAAGAGGCAATCAGGGGGAAAAAGAGGTGGGGGGGGGGAGTGAAAATTATCAGCACAGAAAATTAATGAAGTTTTTGCAAGAATCTGTGAGCATGAACTTGAACCAGAAATGTAAACAAACTGAGTTCCTAAAGAAAAATCTGTAAAGTGATCAAGCTACATTTTTAGCCAGCTTTCCTGTTTGAATGGAAATCTCTGAATACTCCAGAGCTTGCTCTGCAATAAGACTTACATTTTGGTGCACCTACATTCCTGCAGATGTAGGTGCATGTATATCAGACCAGTATGCCATTTTTATCAGTAGCTCATCCTACGTACTAGAAAATGTTCTGCTTGTATGTTCACTTTCATATTAATTAAGCGTGTAGTTAAATGGCTTTTATCATCAGGGTTTTTTTTGCAGTCTACCCTATATTTCCGTCCCATCTTTTGCAGGAATCAGAGCAATCCTACAGGCTCAATGAAAGGATGCATTTGTATTTCTGTTGCTCCTGATCATTGAAGCTTGGACTAGTTGCTCCAAAAGTTTATCAGCTACGAACTTCACAAAGTTGGAAGAATAAATCAATCTTATAACAAGAGCTCTCCTATAATCTCCTGAAAATGAAAAATTTTATTTATCCAAAGGAAAGAATGCTACAACAGTCTTACAATAGACATTATGCAGAGGCAGAAACATCTGGTCCCTAATGAAATAACAAAAACTTAACAGCATATGGTCCTGATTCATGTTCATGCCTCTGTAATTTCACCTGATTAAAATTACTGAGAATCATATTAATCAACCATGCTCTTTATGCAACCAATTACACTTGGCTGAAGTGTGTGTGAAATGTTATGATACAGATTTGCCAATGTTTTGTCTAAGTTTTTCCACTGTTTTAAAGACTACACAAAGTACAGGACCATGTTTGGTCCCTGTGTTTAGGAGAAGAGGTCTTGGACTGTTGTATCAGAATGACTAACACTGTAGGGGGAAAAAGAGCTTTCATACCTTCTTCAGTCTTTCCAGGCAGAAATAATATTGAACATCTTCATGCCAGTCTTTTTTTTTTTTTTCTGAGAAATAACAGATGTGTGTCTGTATTCCCTCTCCATCCACTACAAAACAGTAAATACATTCTGCATTCAGACAGAAGCACATGCCTTCAACTTTTTTTTTTTTTTTTTTTATCAAAAATTTAAAGACAGCACTGAAGGAGGTGCTGGGTGAAAGAGCACAGTGCATACCTCCTATGTAAGCTACATTGCAACTGCAACCAAATACCTCACATCTTGATTTCCAGACAGCTATTTGTTGTTACTAGGAAATGGATGAGGCTAGTGGAGAAGAGGGGAAAGTAGTTTATTTAAAATGAAATGTTTATTTTGAATGTATACTTATCATAAGACTTTATGTTGCTTGTCATGATTTGGGGAGTAAGGCAGCACTGTCAGAGTGCCACAGCATGCTAGGCTATGCCACATTTCTCTAATGAGCCTTGCAAGCCTTCATTGATGTTACATAGAACAGTGGATGCAAAGCTGCAGTGAAAGGTCTGTCAGAGTTGGCACATGCTTTGGGGAAATGATGTGCAAAACAAGCCTTATATAAAGGAGTCACATTTGGAGTATCTTTCCAAATTCTTTGCGCACTGTGAAAAGTGCTTGTGGCTATGGTATTAGCTATTTCAGTACTAGAGCCTTCCTCTGTGAGAGGGAAGGGAGTGTAAAGAAGAGGTCTTGGTCTGTCTGTGTAGGAGATTATTTTTATAATCTTGTGTCTGCATAGGATTTTCTAAGTACAGGATGGTAGGTATGCCTTTATGGAAATGCTTATCCACAGAAGAAGTGAAAAGTAGGCTTGCTGAGATGTATAAGAACAAGAATACAAACATAGATAACAGTCGCTTTCTGTCTCTCTGGGGCTGAACTTCTCTCTCTAACCTAACCTGCCATCTGTGTGACTAATCCATCTGCTTCCTAACTCCCCTGACTGACCCTCCAAACTACTTTGAGCATAAGACAAAGTCTTGGATAAGGTAGAGGGATGGGAGGAAGATGGAAGGGTGGTTGAGAACCCCTCCTGGGGACTCAGGTTTCTGGAAGGGCTGTTGTGTTTCTGTATTACTTTTTAACTTGTATATTTCTGTATGTATTGTAAATATCTGCTTGTATATTGTGTTCAGCTGTAAATGTAAAGCTCCATTCAATTTCCAGAGCTGCTGAATGTAGTCTGGGTGATTTTCCAAAGTGTGTGGGGTCGGGTAACACTCAAACCATCACACCAGCTCTTGAGGCAAATGAGATGTCGTAAGAATACAGTGGTCAGGAAAGAGAGCCTGAGTTTAAGAGAATATATTTCTAAATAATGCAGTTTGTCTATTTCTCCATTTGCTACCCCTGAGCATCCCTGTCATGCTCAGGTCACAGCAAGGCTCAGCTCTGCTACAGTCTTATCTTTGGGCTTCTAACTTAATTTCCACATTGCCCGCTTTACTTTTGAAGCCAGTCATGTTCATACCGTATTTTGGCAGGAACAGAGGAGAGCTAGTAAGTTATCCCATCTACTCCAAGGCATTACACAGCATACACATCCAATGACTTTCCAGGATGTGGTATCAATAGAAAAGGCTTGCCTTTCTTAAGTCAATTAACAAGCAGTACACTGAACTTGGTGGATGGATATCTTGCTTCCTTCTTGCTGCTAGTAAGATGCATAGAGGCCCACAAAAACAGGTTTAGAACTTCTGTGCAAACTGTACAAGGCTAGGTAATCAGGAGGATAGGGAATCAGTGAACTCTGAAGTGATTCTGAAGTGGTTCTTCTATCCTGCTTTTCAATCCTTGACACCTGAAGTGTTGTTGAGAGATGGGACTCAAAACATACTGGATATTACATATATGGGTCCTCGTGTGTCTTCATTGTTCTCAGAATAAAGAGCAACCAGTATCGGATTCCTCTTCAGCTGTGATTCTTGCTGCTCTGGAAACTCAAGGAGATCTCAGATTCCAAGAGTTTTAGTCTGTGTGTCCCAGTTCCACAGCAGTGGCCAAGTAGTTCAGAGGAACGAAGTTGTGGAATTCTAGGTTGGGAACAAGATGTCTTTCCCGTAAATAAAATCACATCTGTGATCTTATGCCATACTTTAATTGACAGTGACAACACGACTTAACCAATACAATCTGTCACAGTGTCAGAGAAGCCTTAATCTTCCTTGGGATTACAGACCGATGCACTGACACCTTTATCATTTTGTCTGGACTGCTGTTGCATGTCTTTGCGAACACAATTGCAAACAGAAGCATTTAAAGGTAGTCATAGATAAGATTTGATGACAACGTCCTTCCTAGATGCACCAGTGACTTCACTGCAGAAACTGTCAACTTACATCCCCAGATACTGGAACTGACATCCTCTAAAACATCTTCAGTGTATTCATCGCTGTTGTCTCTGTTAGCATCCCTTTAAAGCTGAGGAGATTTGCTTGCCTTCTCTCTTTGCTCCTCGTTGAACCTTCTTTCCTGTTCTTACTTGGATTTATATCTCTCTGGCATAAAACTCTTTTGCCTTTCCACTTTCCAGAGCTGGATTTGAAAAAGTGCCAAGTGTCTGTAAGCAGCTTTGATTTCTCTTTTTTCTTCCTCTCCATTCTCTACAGCTTCCCTCTGTGTCCACTTCCACTGTATTTTTCAGTTACTATTTCTCTGGTATTTTTCATGTTTTATAACATGACAAAACAGTGCAGTCCTTAGAATTCACTGGCCTCAGCTACTCTAAACTGTGATCTCGGTGTACAGACCAAAGAATCTGGATTACAAATAGAAATATAAACTTGAGCTCTGTCATGATTTAACCCCAGCTGACAACCACACAGTCACTTACTCCTACACAGGGGGGGAGGGGAAGAGAATCAGAAAAGTGAAAGAGAAAAAAAAAAGCTCACGGGTTGAATAAAAGCAACTTAACAGGTAGAGCAAACCAAGGATTTAATTTCCTGCTTCTCACAGAAAGAAAGGTGTTCAGCTGTCTTTGAGAAGGGAGGGCTTAATCATACCTAGCCATTACTTGGGAAGACAGACATAGAATCATAGAATCATAGAATGGTTTAGGTTGGAAGAGACCTCAAGGATCATCCAGCTCCAACCCCTCGCCATAGGCAGGGACACCTCCCACTAGAGCAGGCTGCTCAAGGCCTCATCCAGCCTGGCCTTAAATGCCTCCAGGGAGGAAGTATCCACAACCTCCCTGGGCAACCCGTTCCAGTGTCTTACCACCCTCACTGTAAAGAACTTCCTCCTAACATCCAGTCGGAATCTCCCCTCTTCCAGCTTAAACCCATTCCCCCTCGTCCTTACATTACTAGACCTTGTCAATAGTCCCTCCCCAGCCTTCCTGTAGGCTCCCTTCAGATACTGGAAAGACACTCTAAGGTCTCCTCGAAGCCTTCTCTTCTCCAGGCTGAAGAGCCCCAACTCTCTCAGCCTGTCCTCATAGCAGAGCTGCTCCAGCCCTCTGATCATCTTTGTGGCTCTCCTCTGGACCCGCTCCAGCAGTTCCATGCCCTTCTTGTGTTGGGGGCTCCAGAACTGCACACATTACTCCAGGTGGGGTCTGAGGAGAGCAGAGTAAAGGGGGAGAATCCCCTCCCTTGCCCTGCTGGCCACACTTCTCTTGATGCAGCCCAGCATCACTCTGAACTTTTTCCCCTCCTTTCTTCTTCCTCTAGCTTTATATACTGAGCTATATACAACAGGGAATAACCCTTTTGTCAGTTTGAGTCAGCTGTCCCAACTACTTCTCCCCCCTATACCCTGTGTACCCCTAGTCTACTTGCTGGTGCAGTGGTGTGAAAAGCAGGAAAGGCCCTGATGACCAGTAAGCACTGCTCAGCAATAGTGAAATCATCCCTGTATTACCAACACTGCTTCCAACACAAATCCAAGATAAAACCTTATACAAGCTATTAAGGCAAAAATTAACTTTATTGCAGACAAAACCAGCACAAGCTCAAAAGCTTTTTTTCCATGTCACTATAACTTACGTCTGAGAGCTAGGGAACTAGATGGTGCAAAGGCATCACATTTTAACTTCACTGAAGCACAGCAGCTTTCCAGTCATTCGTTAGACATTGATCTTGCAAGAGAGGAAGGAGCTGGGGTATTGCACTATGAACACATAAAATATAGGAGTGCCTGGGAGACAGTAATGTGTTAAAAGCTTTTTGTGCCTCTCACTTCGCAAGAACTTGACAGGTTTTCTCTGCAGATGACTAAAACAAGTAGGTTCCTATCAAAGGGCATAGGCAGTGTATAATTTCAAATAAGTAAGAGTCACATCTGTGTTGAGAGTACCCTCCATGCTTGGTGATATAGCTGGAGTTGAGGGCCCCATATATTTCCTTCCTTCCTTGCTGCACCCCAGGGCATCCTCAGTGCTCTCTAGAACACAGAAATTACAGCCCTTGTCACAAGGGTTGTTATTTAAAACCGGGTGCACAACAGTGCTTAGTAAATCGGCCCTGCCTTCATTTAAAAGGTCTCTTGCTATGAGAATTGATTAGCCACTTCATTTGCCAAATGCCATCAAAGCTACTAAGGCCCCCTCAGGGCTGGTAAGGCTTTTTGAGTAGTGAGTCTGTTTTGTTTGGAATAGTTGGTCCGGCAGTATATACATCCAGATTTCCTTTTGGCTGTTTAAGTAGGAGATCAATAGTTCTTAAAAATGCCTCATCTTTTTTACTTCAAAATATACTCTATAAAACTTTACCATCAACTGAACTGCATCTTCTTACTCCTGGGTACTGCAGTTCAATATTTATTTTATCCCTTCTTTGGAACTAACTATGACCAGTTCATATCGACAGAAAAACAGAACAAAAAACCTCAAACAAAATAAATAAAATTTATTTTCCCTTTAAATAAGTTGATGGTCAAGTTCCTAAGCATCAGATAACCTGGTATTATTGAGCACTAAAATGAATGTCTGTCATTTGAACAGGGAGGTAATATGTTCTTAATAATGTTCCTGCACTGAGAACTCACAGTATCACCTATCAGAGCTTTCACAACGCAGAAAGAATATATTCATAATCATAAATTAGGTGAATTAAAATCAATTTCAATGCATCAAAATATAGAATTAATTTTCTTCTAATAACATAGTAAATGGCATTTAGCCCAAATAAGCCTAAGAGGGCCAGGTGGTCGTCCGTGACATACTCTAGTAACTGAATTGCAGTAGGTGCCTGAGATCCTATTTTCAAGACAAAAATGGTCTGGCTAAAAGGATAATTACTATGCTAAATACTACTTTTTTTCCTGCTTTCTGCAAACAAAGCTGGGTAGCAAAACGATGGGTGTATAAAATGTGCATGGATATGAGGATACAGAACTGAAGCATTGGTGATAGGTAAGTTTTGTGTTCATTATGTGGTGTGAAAAGACCTTAAAATATTGTAAATTGAAATGCTCAGCTAGGATGCTGTCTTTCACTTTACAAAAAGACATAGTACATTAGTCAGCTTTGCAGCAAATTACAATTGTAATTTAAACATTACACACTTCATCAGCACATAATAACATTTAAAAGTCAAAATGTAATTTCTTTGTTTCTTCCCATTTAACTGTGAACTTCCTCCGCTAGCAGCTTTCCTTCCCAAAGGTTTCCATCTTACCTTCTTTAAGGTTAAACATCCTCCACCATTTGCATGTGAGCTAGGAGGAATATGATTCTAGGTGTTTAAAGAATTTCCATCGTGTTACTGCTTTTTTATGCATCAGGTCACAGAACTACAGAATCACAGAAAGATTCAGGTTGGAAAAGACTCTTAGGATCATCAAGTCCAACTGATAATTCTACTCCACAAGATTCACCCTAAACCATATCCCCACGTACTGCATCCAAATGATTTTTAAACACATCTAAGGTTGGTGACTCAGCTACCTCCCTGGGCTGCCCATTCCAACACCTGACCACTCTTTCTGTGAAAAAAAATTGAGATGGTTGAAAACTATGTTGGAATTACTTGTGAATATTTGTTAAAGCTCAGCCTAAAGAGAAGTCCTGGACTGAAGACATACACAGATGTGGAGGTCTAGCTCGTATGCCCAGGCTCATCAAGCCTCACNTCTAGTTGACTGGATAGGGCTGGGTGCTAGGTTGGACTGGATGATCTTGGAGGTCACTTTCAACCTGGTTGATTCTATTCCATTCTATTCTAAAGAAAGATATTTAGCAGATTGTAGCATGATATTTGAAGCACAAAAGAGATGCTGTATTCAACTCAGCAGCTTGGCTGTAACATAGATCTAAGGCAGGTGTCAGTGCAGATGCAATCAGAATCTTCACCTCAGGAAACGGAACAGGCCTGATCCCTGTAAACTTCAAGATCCTCTGGATGCAGACAGCCATTCGGCAGTCCAACTCCATGTGACACATTGTATTTATTGGAACAATATGTCAACGTTTTCATTATTTATTGAAGCTCACCTGTGACTAAGCATGTCCAATTACTAAAACCCTCCTACAATCTGTTGCTAAGAAGCAGAAACAAGTCTTTCAATATATATTGTACGTGTGGTAGTTTGAGGGGTTCCAGGTTCCCTTAAGAAAACTACAGAGATGCTTTCCTGTCCCAGGAGGATGGATATGGTTGTCCCAGGGTGTTGTAACATTGTTATTCTATTCCGCTTTCCAGTATTCTACATTTTAAAAGGCAGTGCCTGCTTGGTGTCTCTCTCTTCCCCGCCCTGCCTCTCCTCCCTCTACTTCATTTCACTGGGAAGAGCACGCATCCCTCCTTATAGTTTGTTTGTGGGAGATGGCTCCTAGCTGGCAAGGAATTCTGAGCTGTGTCATGCAGCCTGCTAAGGCCTTGTCCTGGAATCCTGTGTACCTCAAAATTCCTCCCCCTCTGTGGTTTGAATGGGCGATGAAAAGGTGCGATAAGACCTTCCCCCCCCACACACACCCCGCCCTGCAGGCCTGAAGGGGGGGAGCAAGGGACCCTTCTGGCACGAGGGGTGCCCCGTGCAGGGCCCGTGCTGGAATCGGCTGGGGATTGGCTGTGCTCTTCGTGCCTAGGAAGTGGTAACTCAGCTCTTTGTCTAGGAAGGGTATAAATATTGGAGGGGCTTCCCGCCTTGAGGTTCCTGCCTTGGGGTGTTCCTGCCTTGGAGTTTGTTGTCGCCTTGGAGTTCGTTCTCCCCTGCCTGCATAGCTTCTGCAGAAGGAGCCCCTGACGCTGGGAAAGACAAGCTCCCGAGGGACAGGGCTGTCTCCACTTTGGACAGCCTCACTTTAAGCACCCCCTTTATGCAGCTTTATAGCTCTTAACGACCCTCGGAGGCTTCTGAAAGACTCGAAGGGACAAGCCTTTGGACCGCCCTTCCATTCAAGCCATCGTGATTCTTCTGTGAGTAACTTTGGCTCAGCCTTATCTTGATAGTGGGGATGTTATATATACTTAATAGCTTAAGCCTTTTCCAACTTCTGACTTCCAAGATAGTCAAGTCTACCTGTGGTATCCGTGTAGATCTTCTCAACCAACTGAACCTGCTAATTGAAACTAAGTTAATTTCTGTACATAGTTTTGGGGGCGGTTTTCAGGAAAATAAAATAACTCTATTTTTTATATAAATTCTTGACTTGGCCACATTAATTCCCTGCCTCCATAACAGGCCTTGTAGGCCTAAACTGGGGAGGGCAGTTAGGGCTGATTCCCAGGCCTGCCTAGGGGGGAATGAGTGGAGGATTCTGGATGGTTTTAGTCTGATAGAGCTGGCTTAGCTTGTGGATGTATCCATTTGTGCTAGTTTGGAGCTAGCTAGAATGTTTTGGTGAGAAGGACTAGATCATAGGCCGTAAATATAAGCTTCATTCAAATTTCCAGAGCCAGCTGAGTCTAGTCTGGGTGATTCCTAAAGTGTGGGGGCGGGGGACACCCAAACCATCACACCATTCTACCTGACTGCCTTTTGCGTATATGCGCTAGTAAATAGAACCTCTCTTTAAACTTCCAATCAGAGTGCAGTATTTTCATTCTTATACTCTAAAAGGAGTAAAAGTCATTCCCGGCATCCAGTCCTGGGCTGCTTGTAGCCTCAAACTATGACACAGTCACTCTTTCACCTACGGATGGACAATCCAAACCATAATACCACAGATAAAGAAGCCTGATTATTGAGAGAAATCCATGATACCGAAATTTGGCCAAGTTCTTTCTATGTTAATGACAGGGTAGGAACCTATCTCAGACTTTTTTAATTTCAAATGTCAATGGTCCAATCCAATCCAAACCAAACCAACAATAATCCACATAAAACGAACACACGACACCGCCCTAAACTTTCAACGCACTTGAGTTTGTTAAGTAGTAATGACTACTCTGTCTTACATTGCTGTAGTCATTCAACACTGATGATCTAGAGTTTCTGAGATGCTTCCTTCCTTCTTTGTCTGACGGCTCATTTGGGCAAGATGTTTAATCAGTGTTTGAAGATGTTTATGGTCTAATGCAAGACAGCAGGTGTAGAAAAAGTAAATCCCCATATGCACAAAAATCTTGCTGAACCTCAGAAGCATGCTGTTTCACTGTAATTTTTGTACACAGGTGATTTTTCACAGTACCTCCAGAAGGTTCCTCCCAGTTCCTTGCTGCTATCTCTATTTTCCTTCCTGCTGCTATCAGAACTAATAGCTTTCTTTGTAGCCCTGTGTGAGGCACTGTATATCTTTCTGTTTGATGGAATGTTTGCATTCTGTGGTTCTTTGACTCTCCTTTGGATTCAGTTCAGGCTCATGCTTAGGTTCCATAGTTTTCACCCTGGCTTTGATTTTTCTGGTAGACAAGGGGACCACCTTTGAAATGCTCCTGCTGTTCAATGAAACAAGCGGATATCATGACTAAGCTTTAAATCAGAGATGGAAATCCTCCATTCTGGGGAACCAGACCCTTTGGCTGTTTCATCTGGTTTCTGGCAAGATTTGATGATTGATGTTAGCTTATTTGTTTGGTTACTATTGCATAATAGTATATTAATGAGATATGGTTAGGCAAAGTTCTTTGTGCTATTGCTAAAATGCTTTATTGTAAAACTTGTTTCAGTGGTTTGGAGATTGATAAGCAAAAATTAAAACAACATGTTTCTAAAAATGGGCAAATCTGTGTAGCTTCTTATTTTACTGCTTTTATAGGGTCATCATTACTCTTCTGTTCCTTATAATATATCCTCAAGCTTTTTAGCTTTGCTTTGCTGGCTTTATTTTTTTGTTTGAAGAAACAAAAAAAAAAAATTGAATAGCTTGCATGGGCTGATTTACAGTCACAAATTGTTAGAACATGACTTAATCTTCCTGATAAATTATTTAAAATAATTTGTGTTACTGTTCTTAGACATTGTCCAAGATCTAAGTCATGTTATACAAGTACATAATATTCCCTTAAAATGTTTTACCTAAAGGGAAAAGGCAAATAAAGGCATGGTCCTGTGCCATTTGGTAAAGCACTACTGGAATCAGGAATAGAGAACCTGATTCCTAGCCAGGTACAATACACTGGACAATGTTATCACTTACAGACTATTTTCTTAAATTATCTGATACCCTTCAAGAAGAACAACAAAATGTGAAATATAAGGGCTTAACAGGGGGACTACATAGAGTCATACCTACCCATTTAGTAAACAAGGTAATGTGATACTGCACCAAATGAGATACGGAGGAAAACGTCTATTCAGAGCAGGAAAGCTCCCTATTCTGTATTAAAAGTAAAACAAACAAAAGAACCCCCCACAAAAATGCAAACCAAAACCAGTGAGGAAATGGCTCACTGAATATGAGAAATAACAGCTACTGGTTAGGGAAGTTTTTTGTTTGATTGTCTGGCTAGGGGATTTTGGTTTTTTTTTGTTTAGTTATCTGTAGAGTTGGTTGATTGGCTTGTTGGTTTTTTGTTTGTTTGTTTGTTTTGTTTAATAATATGACTGTAGAATCCCATATACAACTTTGAAAATTTTAAGCTGTTTTATCTGATTTTCAGGTAAAAACTCTCGGGGAAATCAGATAAGTTCAGCTACTGGTTCAAAGACATAAAATTAGTATTGGAAAATAATTAAACCAAGCTATGTGAGAATAATCACAAAGCAAGCTGAAGCTAAGCCAACAGTAACTCAGGCTCAGCTGTGCTTATACAGCAAAGGCAAAATACAGTCTAGTGGGAAAGAGCCATGGGAAGAAATGCAGTAGAATATTATCCATTACAGTATGCCAGATAAAAATGAGACCCTATTGGTCTTGGTTTTTCAGGAATGTTTTGGGGTGAAAATCAGCAGCTAGCAAAAGCAAATGCCTTGCTATCATTATTCTGACATTGTTTCAAAGACACTGGTAACTTGAAGACATCACAAGAAACGTGGGGTTGAATGTCAGCTGTAGATGAGGCTCCCCTTGTAAATTAACAGTTTTTGTGAGGATATAGTTAAAGAAAAGAAAGACAGTCAGGGAGCTCAAAGATAAAATTTGTCTTAATGAATATTAGTCTGAGAGTTCTACACAAGATTTAATTTTTCTCATCTGACTTGCAAGGGAATTTTTGTTTGTTTGTTTTTGTTTGTTTGGTGTTTGTTTTTTTTTGTTGTTGTTGTTTTGGGTTTTTTTCTTTTGGTGATTAAATCTGTTCTAAACATCAGGGTTACAACATCTTACTAGTTATATGACACAGGTCAGATTTTCCTAACTCCAGTTACCACTATTAAGTCACTTGTATCCTTCAAATTCTGCAAAATCCCCCAGAATTATAAAACAGGAAGTCAGTGTAGTTCTTACCTTAATTTTTTAAATAAAAACACAGTTGAGGGGCAAAAGCCTTGCACAGTTGAAAACATTATCTATACCTATTATATCTAAGCATCTAGCCTAAATATTTCATAAATGGCATTTCTTCCAACAGATCCTGTCCTTAGCCTTGTTAGTTTATCCTTTTATCTTTAGAATAGAANAGAAGAGACCAACCCCCACCTGGCTACAACCTGCCTTCAGGTACTTGTAGACAGCAATGAGGTCACCCCTGAGCCTTCTCTTCTCCAGGCTAAACAACCCCAGCTCCCTCAGCCTCTCCTCATAGGGTTTGTGTTCCAGGCCCCTCACCAGCCTTTTTGCCCTTCTCTGGGCACATTCCAGTATCTCAACATCTCTCTTGAATTGAGGAGCCCAGAAGTGGACACAGTCCTCAAGGTGTGGCCTGACCAGTGTTGAGTACAGGGGCAGAATAACCTCCCTTGTCCTACTGGCCACACTGTTTCTGATCCAGGCCAGGTTGCCATTGGCTTTCTTGGTCACCTGGGCTCACTGCTGGCTCATCTTCAGCCTACTATCCACCAGTACCCCCAGGTCCCTTTCCTCCTGGCTGCTCTCCAGCCACTCTGTTCCCAGCCTTTATTGCCAATGTTGTTGATGTTAACATTTTTCTTTGTCCCATTCTCAAGAGTCTGGAATCATTAAGTACTATACTTAATTATACTTATGTTAAGTATTATACTAGATGCCAGGTACCCACAAAAGCCACTCTGTCACTGCCCTCCTCATCTGGAGAGGGGAGAGAAAATAGAATGCAAGTCTTGTGGGTTAAGAACAAGGGGACCATTCACTGACTACTGCCATGAGCAAACCAGACTTGACTAAGGAAAATTAATTTATTACCTATCAAACCAGATTAGGATAATGAGGAATAAAATCTAAGTCTTAAAATGACTTCCCACCACCCCTCCCTGCTTCTTGGCTGCAACTCAGTTAATGAATTTCCTCCACCTCTCCCACCACAGCAGCAGTGCAGGGTAATGGGGAGTGGAGGTTGAGCTCAGTTCATTTCACATTGCCTCTGCTGCTCCTTCCTCACAGGCACAGGACTACTCACACTCTTCCTCTGCTCCAGCATGAGGTCCATCTCGTGAGAGACAGTTCTTCATGAAAATCTGCAATGTGAGTCCTTTCCATGGGCTGTAGTTCTTCACCAACTGCTCTGCTGTGGGTCCCTTCCATGAGGAGTAGTTATTCAGGAATGGATGGCTCCACTATAGGTGCCCCATGGGGTCAAAAGTCCTGCCAGAAAACCTGCTCCAATGGACTCTTCTCTTTGGATCCACAGGTCCTACCAGGAGTCAGACCCAGCATGGGCTTCCCATGGAGTCACATCCTCCTTCAGATGCATCCACTGGCTTTAGTGCCAAGTTCTCCATGGGCTGCAGGTCAATATCTGCTCCACCATTAAACTTCTGTGGGCTGCAGGGGCACAATCTGTCTCACCACGGTCTTCACCACAGGTTGCAGGGGAATCTCTGCATGGAGCACCTCTTCACCCTCCTTCACTGATCTTCATGTCTCTCACATATTCTCACTTCTTTCTCCCAGCTGCAATTGTGCAGGGCTTTTTCACCTTAAATATGTTATCTCAGAGTTGCTACTGCTGTCACTGATGGATTCAGACTTGGCCAGCAGAGGAGTGGTCTCAGAGCTAGCTAGAACTGGATTTGTTGAAATCTTCTGGCTGCTTCTCATGAAAGCTACTCCTAAAACCTCTGCCGCTACCAAATGCTTCTTGCCACATAAACCCATAATGGACTTTTTCCAATGTGACAATAAACTGTGGCACGATAAAATAAAAATGTTATGATTTTGAACAAAGAATTAATTGTGGGGAAAATGAAGATTCAAACAGTTTTGTCTGGGTTTTTTGTCAGTTTGTTTGTTTTGTTTTGTTTTGTTTTTTTTTTAAGCTGTGATACTGTGCTATTTTGAGGCTAACTGGCATATTTTCATGAAAGAAATTAGATTATAGGCTGTAAAAACAATGGTGACGTCTACTTCACTCCTAGGCTTGCTGAGATGTATAAAAACAAGAACAAAAACATAGATAAGACAGAGTGTGTGTCTCTATCAGAGTCTGTGCTTTCTCCCTGGTCTGCTTCTGTGTAACTAATCCTTCTGCTTTCTAATCCCCCTTGCTGATTCTCCAAATTCACCTTATGCATAAGGTATACTCTGGGGTAAGGTAGAGGGGTGGGAAGAAGGTGGAAGGGTAGATGGGAGCCACTCCTGGGGACTCTGATTTCTGGGAGGGCTGTTGTGTTTCTGTATTACCTTTAACTTGCATATTTCTGTATATAGCTGTATATATTGTAAATATCTGCTTGTATATTGCGCTGAGCTGTAAATATAAAGCTTCATTCCTTAACTTCCAGCTTGTCTGAGTCTACTCTGTGTGATTTCATAAGAGTGGGGAGGCAGTTAATTCCCAAACCTTCACAGATATTTTTGTTTTTCTAAGGTATTTCCATTAAACTGAATGCCAGTTGTGATGGAATATTTTTCACATAGTAATTCTGTGGGGAAATGTGGTATAGCAGTGGGAAAGAAAATCATATAATCATAGGTATGAAGTTGGAAGGGACCTCTAGAGATCATCTTGTTCAACCTTTCTGCCAAAGCAGGATAGAAAATCGCATAGTAATCATAAGTAGCCACGTAGAATCATGTTGTAGTCATAAGTAACATAAAGCTAGCAGTACATGGATTTGTAAGGATTCTTGTTTTTAAAATCAACTTTTTCCAGAATGATGAAGCAATTTGAATAAGCTGTTTGTAACTAAAAGCTCAAAATGTACCAGTACCAAAGAATAGTTTCTGTTTTGTTGTGTGGTTCTTATTAAGGAATAAGTTTGACGGAGCCAGTGCTTTTGCTAGAAGACACCTACTGAAATTCTCAAAAGATGCAGCTTTGGTACAGCAGCATGCTAAGAAACTCTATCACAGCTCTTCTAAGTGACAAGTTTTGAGATTTCATGATTGCAAAGTCGTCCCTCTGAATGCAAACTGAAAATTAGTACCCTTCATTGTGGCATAAGGCAGCTGATACCTTGACCTTTCTCTGCAATCTTTTGTAATCTTACCTCCTTCTCTGGAGATATTCAAGACATATCTAGATATGTTCCTGTGTGATCTGATATAGATGATACTGCTCTGGCATGGGGGTTGAACACGATGATCTTCGGAGGTCCCTTTCTAACATTCTCTGATCTTCTGGGTTCTTCTGAGTTACAGAACACTGGGGCATCAAACACATGCACCTCAGCAAAGTTAGAATCATAGAATCAGTCAGGGTTGGAAGGGACTACAAGGATCATCTAGTTCCAATCCCCCTGCCATGGGCAGGGACACCCTACCCTAGATCAGGCTGCCCACAGCTGCATCCAGCTTGATCTTANCAGGTGGGGTCTCAGCAGAGTGCAGTAGAGTGGGAGAACCACCTCTCTCGACCTGCTGGCCACACTTCTGATGCAGCTCAAGATCTGGTTGGCTCTCCAGGCTTCAAGTGTACACTGCTGGCTTTTGTTGAGCTTCTAGTCCTCCAGCACCCCGAAGACCCTCTCCTCAGGGCTGCTCTCCAGCCAGCCACTGCCCAGCCTATATTTGTGCTTGAGATTGCCTTGACCCAGATGCAGGACCTTGCACTTGGTCTTATTAAACCTCATGAGGTTGGCTTGTGCCCACCTCTCCAGTCTGTCCAGGCCCCTCTGGATGGCATCTCTTCCCTCCAGTGTGTCTGCTGCACCACACAGCTTGGTGTCATCAGCAAACTTGCTGAGGGTTGCACTCAGTGCCACTGTCCCTGCCACCGATGAAGATGTTGAACAAGACTGGTCCCAGGACTGAACCCTGAGGGACTCTGCTTGTCACTGGTCTCCACTTGGACACGGACTCATTGACAGCCACTCTTTGGGTGCAGCCATCGAGCTAGTTCTTTATCCATCTAGTGGTCTAGTCAAGTTAGTTCCTCCATATATGTGCATTTGTTCCTTTTAGGAACAAGAGACCTGCAAACAGCTTTATGTTCAAAAGATGACTTAATTTTAATAAGACAAGACACTAACAGGAATAATTTTTCCTTTTATTGTCTGTCAGTATTGATCTTTTGCTATAAATTGTGTCTTGCATTGTATTTGTCTTACATGTTTGCTTAGTTGACCTTTTGACACCATCTCTTAAAGGTGCTGTGGTTTCTGAGTCTTAGTGTGACCAGTTGGAGCAGTTTAACAGAATGAACATGTGTTACACCTAAGTCAATGGCCCTGATAGCCTGGTAGTTTTGCAGGTGTTTCTTCCCGTCTTCATTTCCTGACGAGTCAGCAGTTGAAGTAATTTGAATGCATACAGTAAACAACTTAGTAAAACCAAACCAGAATACACATTATTTAATTATTATAAATGCTTATGAGCCAGGCTTCTCACTCTCAGGCAGTTATACATGTCTTCTGTCATTTTTCTAAGGAACACTGTCACAGTGCATCAAAAGGATATGATTAATTTTGCTGCATGCATTTAATTGCTTCCTAGTGAAAACAAAATATAGAGGCAGAATCAACTCTACAAAACTGCTGCTCCACTAGTGTGTATCATAGAATCATAGAATGGTTTGGGTTGGAAGGGAGGTCATCTAGCCCAACCCACTCTGCAACAAGCAGGGGCATCCTCCATTAGTAGTTGAAGTTCTAGCTTGAAACACTATTAGTTCATTTTGCAAACTGCCTTTTTTTCCTCTGTAATCTTATTAATTGTTTTCAATTGCAAAAGCTTAAAATGCCCAATAGGATCCATCTGTTAAACCAAAATACTTTGCATTGGCAATCATGAATTTAAAATAATAGCAGGAGCAAGTCACCCGCAGAATCTTGATGTATAGTTGGATAGTCTGAGATATTTAAGGCAAGCCATCTATTAGTTTTTAGTCCTCTTAAAATTACCTATTGATGCATGACTTTACAATTAGCCTACACATATGCAAGGTAAGAACACGAAAGCTACAGAAATAAAACAAAATAAACACCAGTGTGCCACTGGTTTGTTTGTGTGCATGAAGCAGTGAGGGGGGAGGCGGGAGTAGAACCAGTGTGCATTTGGAATTTTTTAAAAAGTTACAGTCTGATACCGAATCATAGAATGTTAGAAGTTGGAAGGGACCTTCAGAGATCAAGTCCTGTCTCCCTGCCAAAGGCAGACCACACAAGAACTCATACAGGTGGGTTTTGAAAGTCTCCAGAGAAGGAGGCACCACAACATCTCTGAGCAGTCTATTTCAGTGCTCCATCACACTCACCACAAAGAAATGACTCCTTGCATTGAGGTGGAACCTCCTATATTCTAGTGTGTATCAGTTGTTTCTTATTCTATCACTGGACAGAACCAACACCAGACTGTCACCTTCACCTTGACGCCCACCCCTTAGATATTTATAGATGTTCATCAGATCCCTGCTCAGCCTTCTCTTCTCAACACTAAGCAGCCCCAGTTCTTTCAGTCCTTCTTCAAAACAGACACATGCCAGTCCCACAATCATACTCATAGCTCTCTGTTTCACTCTTTCCATCAGATCCCAGCAGATCCCCATTTCTCTTGAACTGAGAAGTCCAAACCTGGACACAATATTCCAGATATGGTCTCACTAGGGCAGAGTAGAGGGGAGGAGAACTTCCCCAACCTACTGGACACACTTTTCTTAATGCACCCCAGGATGCTGTTGGTACTCTTAGCCACAAGAGCACATTGCTGTACCATGGATAACTGCTAGGACTCCAAGGTCTTCCTCCATGGAGCTGCTTTCCAATGAAGGAGTGAATCACATCCATAAAAGGATGTGACGGTTTGGGTGTTCTCCACCCCCCACACACTTTGTAAATCACCCAAACTAGACTCAGTTGGCTCTGGAAATTGAATGAAACTTCTGTTTACAGCTTAGCACAATATACAAGCGGATATTTCCAGTATATACATTTACATACAGAAATATACAAGATAAAAGGTAATACAGAAACACAACAACCCTTCCAGAAACCTGAGTCCCCAGGAGGGGCTCCCAACTGCCCTTCCACCTTCTCTCACCCCTCTACCTTACCCCAGATGTTGCCTTGTGCCCCACAGAAAAATGGAGGGTCAGCCAGAGGGGTTAGGAAGCAAAGGGATTAATCAGAGAGACGGTAGGTTAGGTTAGAAAGAAATGCAGCTCAAAGCCCAGGCAGTGCCCAAATGCCTTATCTATGTTTTTAGTCTTGTTCTTATACATCTCAGCAAGCCTAGGAGTGAAGTAGACATCACCATTGTTTCCCTTTCATAGCCTGTAATCTAGTTCTTCTCACTTAAACATTCTAGCTAGTACACCGAAGTATAATTTCTAGTCTATATTGGTGCCAGAACCTGAGAAATGGTAGGAAACTGAAATTTTTAAGGCAAATTGCCTCTGATGGCCACTAAAAGTAGACTGGATTTGTTGGTGGCTTGATCTCAGTGTGCCATGATAGTAGATGGATGCTGGGAGCTAAGCCAGATGCACCTAATAGCATGCAACAGGTGGATGTGTGTTTGCGTGTGCATAGAGTGAACCTGACAAGGTGCAAATTTCAACATGTTTCCTCAAAATATTAATTCAGTGTTTGAGCAACTTGTCAAAGAATAAGGACAACACATTTACAATGTGCTAGTACCAAAGATGTCAAGAACTGAAAAGCAGGTGTTAGAGTGCCCTGCCTCTTTGTCTTAGTAAAGCCTCTACTGTGCCACACCAGTTTCAAGTGGATAAAAAGCTACTGACCAGTATGGCGATGAAAGAAAAACAGACATCTGAAATATTGTGCACTGAGGTGCGATCTGTGCACACCAAGCCCACTAACCTGTGCTGGTTTAGTTGTGTTGCTTTCCCATATGATGCCTATGGAAGTAAGGCATTTCCCACGAACGCCACTGTGGTGGATTGAGGGGGTCTCAGGTTCCTAAGAGAACTACAGAGACCAAGAGCAGTCTGAGGAGATGGACTGGTCATCCACAGATGTCATAATTTTGGTTTTCAATCCCACAATCCTGCCAACACTTGCTAAGTGGGCAGCAAACTCAATTTGCTCTCTTCTCTCCCTTCCTTTTCAGCTTATTGCCTTATCCAGATAACTATGTAGGAGTACCCTGTGGGCTGTGGCGAATTTTGGCCTGTTTGGGGCCTAATTGGGAGCCAGTGGGGGTGGGGGTGGTGTGAGAAAATGAGCACTGGGGTTTTGATGGTTTAGCTTGGTTGGGAGAAGGGCTTTGGGGGAATTCTCATGTATCCTGTATCTGTATTAGGTGTTAAGGATTTGTGTATGCCAGATTTTTTCCTGCACATCTTTTACATAAATCTTTTCTGTATTCCTCTCCAATTCAGAGAGAGTGTTATTATTTTACTACCTTCTTTTAAAAATAGTAAAACCATCTAGGTTTGTCGCACTCCTAAATGAAAAACTATGACAACCTCCTAGATGCACAGAAAACTCAGCGGAAGTTGCTGATAATTTGCTGACAACCAGGCCAATTTTTGCCCTGTATCTTCTCCAGATGATGAGGTAGTGAGCAGAAAACCATTACCATTTGCAATCACAGGATCACAGGATGTTAGAGGTTGGAAAGGACCTCTGGAGATTTTTGGATTCAATCCCCCTGCCAGAGTAGAGTATAATCTAGCACAGGTTGCACAGGAATGCATCCAGGTGGGTCTTTAAAGTCTCCAGAGAGAGATTCCACAACCTCCCTGTGCTATAGTTTACATCCACTGTCCCTTGTCCTATCACAGGGTGCAAGAGAGCAGAGGCTGTGCCTTCCTTCCTGACACCCTACCCTCATATTTCTATACATTCATTACATCCCCTCTCATTCTTCTCACCTCCAGACTAAAAAGCCCCAGGTCTCTCAGACTTTCCTCATAAGGCAGTGTTCCAGCTCATCAATAATCCTTGTAGCCCTCCACTGAACTCTTCAGTAGATCCCTGTCCCTCTTGAAATGGGGAGCCCAGAGCTGGATTCAAAATTACAGGTAGGGCCTCACTAGGGCAGAGCGGGAGGAGAAGCTCCCTTGATTTTCTGGACACACTCCTCTTAGTGCACCTCAGGACACCATCTGCCTTCTTGGCCACAAGGGTGCGGGAGTCAGGCCGCCGGGGAGGCCGAGAATCGATCGGGGTACTGACGAGGACTCAGTTAGCTGCCAGCAGTGCTATGCTCAGTGCAGTGCAGCTTTGTTCCGGAAGTGCAACAGCTTATATACCCCTTTAGAAGAGGTGTGCACATCTAGCTGAGGTTTACACAAGTGGAAGGTACAGACTGGTTCAGAGTCATAAACGAGGTATCGATAGGTCACTCAATCCCCTGGTGTCCACCCCATGGGATGGCAAGCTCAGCCCCCTGCAGGTGTGCGTGGGGTGCTCACTGTCGTGTCCTGGGCCCCAGACAGCCTAAGAACAGTTCGCAGCATGAGCTCTGATGTTTACAGCTCATGCCCTGCCTAGGGAGAGTGTTCTCCCACACAAGGGCACATTGCTGTCCCATACATAGCTTGTTGTCCACCAGGACTCCTAGGTCCTTCTCCATGGGGCTTCTGTCTAGCGGATCACCTCCTACCCAGTTCTGGTGCAGTTTATTATTCCTTGACAGGAGCAGGACTCTACACTTACCCTTGTTGAACCTCCCTAGGTTCCTCCGCGCTCAGCTCTTCAGTCTGTCCAAGTCTCACTGAATGGCTGTGCAGCCTTCAAGTGTATCAATCAAGCCTCCCAGTTCAGTGTTGTCAGCAAACTTGCTGAGCAGACACTCTGTGCCCTCATCAGTATCACTGATGAAGATGTTGAACAGGACTGGACCCAGCACTGATCCCTCATAGACTCTGCTAGTTACAGGTCTCCAGTTGGACTTGGCACTACTGATCACCACGTTTTGCATTCCATTCTGCAATCAGCTCCTAATTCGTCTCCCTGTTTGTTCTTCTATCTTGCACTTTCTGAGCTTGCTCTACAGTCCAAAGCTGCCCTCAAGAAGGTGCCACAGACGTAGAGCTTTCTTTCCTCTTCCTAACCTGTCTTTTCCTGAAGCATATCTTTTTCTGTCACTCAGAAGATCTCTTGAAAGTCTGTTTCATAAAGCTAATGTCTAAGACACTACCTTTGGTAGGAAGAAATTTACATGTGTCTAAGCTACAGCCAAAGAACATTTAGAGCAAAATAGCCATTAGAGTGGCTGAAATCTGCATCATCTTCATTCTTGGTGTGCATCCCTAAATACACGGCCATGGAGTTACGCTGCTTCTTTCTGTTCATCACTCTTGAGTCTGGAATTCCTCACTGGCTAACAGTACACCTTCAGGAGAGGCATGCCCCTATGACAGCAGAAAGAAGGAGATATTGTCAGACAAGTTTTTCTCCTATCTGATCAAGGTAGTAATGTTGCTTTCTTGATTCCCAAATGAGTGCTTTAGCCTTTCAATTATATTAAAGAATGGAGGGAGAGGAGAAGTATTGCTGCTGCATTTGGAATGTGAAAATTGCAATAACTGTATTTAATGAGACTGTGAGCCTATATGCACATTAAATAAGTGGAGAAAATGCCTAGCAAATTTGGCTCTCCAAGAGACATAAGTTAGGTTTAAAATTTAAGTCAGATTCATTTGAAAGAGGTGGAGGAACAAAGATTTGTGTAGAAACACAACATCTAAAAGCGAGATGCTTTGTTCACCTAAGCTCTTTACCCACAGCAGCATTCAGACTGGTGTCAAGACCTCATTCTGTAGCATATGCTTAAATCTTGCTGTGTGAAAACTGACTGCCACTTCTTCAAATTCAGACTCTTACAGGAAATTCACCAAAAAATGTAATTCATTGACAGTATTTGCTTTCTGCCATTTTGTTTTGCAGAAAACTGTTTTTTTGTGCACATTATGAAATATGGACAAGACAAAGCCACACATAACTCCTATCTCAGGCAGTTAGATTAAGAAAGTGCTTATTCACCTCAGCAGTTCTACGAAGTCTCACGCAGAGCAAAACTAGAGCAAAATTCAGCACCTCTAAGTGACGGTATTGATAATTAGCTTGTGACAGTTATGCTTTGGCATAAGTGCCAAATTATGAAAGAAGCCAAAAAGTTACACATTTGTCATGGCTCTTTGGACTTAACTCTGAAAAGTTAGTTATGCCCCACAGGTCAGTAAGTATTCTAGTGTTTGTTGTTTCTGGAAACTTGTTTCCGTAAATTCTTTGTATTCTTCTTCTTGAAGAGATTGAATAATTTAGGATTTTGGCTGTTGTTTCTTATTTTTGTTTGTGCATGGACAGCTCCTTACAGAAGAAGAGATTATTTCCCTGATGTAGGTACAGCAGATACCATGTTAATGCTGAAATTCCTGTGAATCAAATTAAACTCTGCGCACTGCATAGTCTGAATGTTACACTGTTTAATCTTCATGCAGTCCTTCATTTCTTTTTGGCACAGAGGACTACAAGTATGTTGCCCTTTTGTATGATGACAAGTGCAAACAGTACAGTCTGTCACAAAGCAACAAGATAATAACTTTCTGTTTAGAGAAGCATGGGGGCTTATTGCACCAAATTCCAAAATAAAGGTTGCGGAAGAGAGACACTCTTCCCTCTTCTAATTATTGTACTTTATCATTAGCACTGTCAAAATACACAAATATCTCATTAGATGCAAAAATCACTTTCATAAAGTGAGCTAGAAATACAACTACACTGCAGTAACCTGATTGAATAGCTCAAAATTGTTTACTATTTCATTTGTCCTCTCTTTTGTCTGCCTTTTAAGCTTCTGGTATCTGCACTGCATTGTGCAGAGTGCCACATCCCAGGACAATAAAAGCACCGTAAATAAAAGCCACTAAAGCCAGTGAAATTAATTACAGTAATATAAATAAATTTTAAAAGCTATGGCATTATGTCAAAAATATTTCTTTTCAGCTTAAATCAAAGATTTTTGGCCAAGTGTTTAATGAAAAAGCAGCCTGCTCTTCTACTCTCCTCCACATTCTCTTACACACAGCACATTTCTAAATGATCTAAAATCAAAGTGGTGGGAAAAAAAGCGCTCAGATTCTTCCTGCACGTGCAGATGTGAAGATACAAAAATACAACTGTACCACTGTTTAAGCACTGAGTTGTCCAGAATGCCTCTCTCTTGGCAAGTTAGTCATGATCATACATCACAAAAAATCTTCAAAGTGTTTGTCTAAACATTTTTATTGGTTACATCTGCTCATGTTGAAGAAAAATAACACAAAATTCTAAGAACTGGAACAGAAAAAGGCCATTTCTAAACAACATTGAGCAGAGCGTCTGGTTTGTGTTTGGTTGTATGTAAGTTTGACTTATAAGTCCTTGCCTGGAAAACTATTATTACTGAAAGAAAGATAATAGAAACGGGCAAGATTTGGGTGATAATTCTGAGTTTCTGTGGATGCAGCTGTACAACGTATTTAGAAGAGACAATCTAAGGCTGCACATTCCTCAAAATATGAATGGTGACTTGTCAAAAGTATTAGGTTTTTTTTTCCTTCCTCTGTTCCAAGAGGAAAGGTCCTGTCACTGGTTAAAAATGGTGTTTTGCAGACCAGTGTTTTCTAATCTGCACTGTTAAAAAAAAACCAACCATTGCTGAAAAGAGATACAATTTGATAAAACTGATAAACTTTCTCTGGATATACATTCATTTTAGCTAAGTCAGATGTGCAACTGCCTTGCACTTCAGGAGGAGTTTGCCACAAATACCAGGTGGTAAAGTTTCTATGTTAAGATCACACTCTAAAACTGAGATTTTGCTATGCAATTTTCAGTATGAAATAACATGACAAGTGAGAGTCTCCACTCTTTATTTCCTATTACTTAAAGTTAGCAATGTTAAAAATACTGCTTTGAGACCATTGCAACTGCCAGCCTTTAGCAGAGGGTTGATTTGAGCGAGGGGGCTGGGGGGCCTGGGGGGTGGTTTAGGCTACATTTTAAAGTGTTATACACTGTCTGTTACCATTTGATCTGCCTCTAGGGTGCCTCGAGGTTATGAAGTGCTAAAAGCAGTATCTTGTGCTCTTGCAAAACAGCCTGCTGAATGAGAAACTGCATGGCTAAATCCTGATTCTGTGATGTTCAGCTTTTTCACCTTCTTTTGTTTGTTTCTCAGCCCTTCCATGACACAAGCAGACACAAGTTATCAAGACATCTCATTATTTTATTTTTCTTTCCCTCTCCTTTTTTTTTTTTTTTTTTTTTTGTGTGTGACAGAACATACCTGAAGTTATCTCTGTGGTCCACTATAACTTTGTCTGAATTTGATCAGCCACAGTGAATGCTAGATTAAAAGCAGATATTGCCAGGAAGTAAATGGCTTGATATCTACTTAAACAGATTTTTAAAAGTTGGTATTTGTGACACCTGAGCCTTTGAAAATAATAAGGTTCATGGGNCAGTCCCAAGGAAGAATGGAGGTCTGGCCAGTGGGTTAAGAAACAAGGTGAATCAGCCAAAGCAAATGGAGGGTGAGGGTAGAGAGTGAGATGGAGTACAGCCAGCAGCCCTGAGCTCCCCAGCAGGTGAAGAGCCGAGAGCAAAGTCGAGAGCCAAGTGACTTTATCTATATTTTGCTTTCCTTTTTTACACATCGCAGCAAGACCACAAGTGAAGTAGCCATCACCATTGTTTTCATTTCACAGCCTATGATCTAGTCCTTCTCACCAAAACATTCTAGGTAGCTTCAAACTAGCACAGGTGTGTTGCTTTCCAACGGGCTAAGTACAGTCTAGATGGAGTAGACATCTGGTGTCAAAAAAAAACCCAGCAACAAGGAAATGGTCAATGTATGTGGGATTTTCAGAAGATTATTCTTATTTCTGTTTTTCTTCCCCCTTTTTCTTTCTTGTTCTGTCTCTTTTCCTTTTCTTGACTCCTGTGCTGTATCTGTGGCTGCTTTCTCGGTACAAGTGCAAAACTGGATGACTTGTCAGCACAATGTATCAAAATTCCTTGTGCAAGTGTGTATGTGTATGTAACATTTTTGACACCCAATTAGCTTCCCGCCATGGAAACAATACTCTTTAAGTATGAATAAGTAAGAGAGACTCAGTCTGAAATACAGTCTGGTTACAGGCACTCTATGTTAGTCTCTGCAAATCTGTAGCATAACGGCCTAAAGAGTTCTAGCTTCCACATATACAACGTAACATTTAACATTGAAGTCTCACTCCAGTTTATAAGAAGAGCCACATCTAATCCATGAACTCTTTTTCTAGGATGCCAGAAATGACTGCTTCTCTCACTGCTTTATAATGCTAAGATGTGTGCAGAACACAGCAAGGAACAAAAGAAGCCCACCTGCAAAATTTATTATAAATATTTATGACATCCATTATAAAGATATATGGAATACATTAGTGTCATTGGACATATGCAATAGACTTACAATTCTATTTTTTCTAAAGAACTTAATAATGCAGTAAAATCGAACTGTCCAGTCTTTTCAGTGGCCATTCTAGCATCTCTTCTGTCTAAAATATTCCATGGAATCAGAGCATGGACTCATAGCAGCCCATGGGTGCAGCAGTGATATTAAGACTACTGTGGGTGCTGATAGCAGTGCTCTCTTCCAGGTGCAGCTGTGTGCCACAGCTCTGTCCCAGCTCTATCTTTGGGTGAGATCACCGTGTATAACCTTGTTCTTTCCCACTAGAGAAACATATGGTTTCTGCTGGAAGAAATCCTGAGCATCTGGTCACAAAAGAATGTGGAGTGCAGTTATCCAAGTTCACAGACGGGAAAAATGGAGACCCTGAACTTAACACTCAGCTTAGAGGTAGCTACTGAGAAACTCTTCTTGGAAGCCACGAGACTTCACAAAGAAAGGTGTGCCTGTTTCCAGGTGGCTTACTGCCTTCAGCTCCTCTCTTGGATTCAGGCACTTTAACTTTTCATTGTTAATTTTGTTTCTTTTTAAAGAACTCCTTCATCAACCTGGCTGCGTTGGCAGAGTAGCGATAGGATGAGAGGCAACGGCTTTAAACTAGAAAAAGGCAGATTTAGATTGGATGCTAGGAACAAGCTCTTTAGTATGAGGGTGGTGGACCATGGAATTGGGTTGTCTAGGGAGGTGGTTGTGGCCCCATCCCTGAAGACACTCAAAGTGAAGCTTGACAGAGCTCTGAGCAACCTTCTCTAGTTGAGGATGCCCTTGCTGTCTGCAGAGAGAATTGGATTAGATGACCTTCATAGGTCCCTTCCAACCTAGACCATTTTACAATTCTGTGATTCTATAATTAGTTCGAGATTTGTGCTTTCAACTTGTAGTATTTATTAATGTGATTAGACAGTGCATGTTTGAAAATCACTGGTCTAATATGTACATTTTACAGCATTCAGAACTGAATCGTGTGCTAAAATATATGTTAATATTTGAATGTAAATATTCTCCAAAAAATTAAAGATCCAACTACAAGCTCAGTGCACATGCAGTTCTCTTGGTTATGTTTAAGGGGTTTAAATGTCATACTGGCATATGTACACTACCAAAACAGTTTTGTCAGACCAAAAAGACATTATTTCAAGTTAGACAAATCGTAATACCTATTTTTTGGTGTATTTATCCAAGTGCAGATCTAGATAAACAGTGAGGCTGATGAAAGAACATTTGTCACCTGAAAAATTATTATTCCACTGGAAGCACTTATTTTGTAGACAGACCCAGTAATTATGGATTGAAAGTGGTTTTGTTTGAGACTTTTTTTTTTTCTTACAGGCATGCACAAGTATTTTCTTGAGCCCTCAGTAATTTATGTTACTATGAACAAAAAAAGTCTATCGCAGCAAGCATCCTGATGCATGTATGTCACTTCCTCATGGTTGCATGGAGACTTGTCAGAGGTGCAGTGTCACAGCTGGCCAGCCCGAGTGTATGCCAAAATCTTCCCACAGTGTCAGCCTCCAGCATGCCATCAGTGAAGGACAGACACTCTCCACTTCTACTGACCTTCTGGTCCCCAGGAAACTTTCTCACCTCAGTTTTCTACATGTTCTAAAAGTTAAGGGGTTACTTTACATTATATATATTACTTTAAATCTGTACTCAGTTTATTAACTATGCTTTAGTTATACAACACTACAGTGTGTTTGCATTAACTGTGCTACATAAAATATAATGGTGGATTAATGGCAGAAAAAAATTTCTACGGAAAATACCTATGTCTTTGACCCTCCTGGAGTCAGAATAAAATGCTGCGGGGATAAGAACGTATCATGGTTAATTCTCTGAATCTTACTATAACAGCTGAAGTGAAAAATAACTTATGTGCTTTGGGTAAATTTTTCATTCAACAAATAGTCATGACATAGAGTTGAGAGACATGTACATATTATCTATCCCAAGGCTTTGTTAGCTTTTATGGCTAATGGCCATATATATATATGTCTCTCTGTGTGTATATACATATATATTTTTTCCTCTCATATCAAATATTTAATTGTTTGATTTGTCTGGAATCTCCTTTTAGGAGTCATTACTAAATCCATCAGGACTCAGAGCAGGGTTGGACTGATTTAATATCCTTCTGAAGTTCCCCTACATTTGCTGGCAGTATTAATTATCGCATTAAAGGCACTGCAATGACAGGAAGAAAATCTAACATGCCAAAATGACTGTAAACGGTTTTGAAAACTTGAAAACATTCTTTTTTGAAAGAAAGAAGTGCAGCTGTTGAAAGAGCATTTTAAGCTCACAGTTAAGAAGTCATCAAACCTTTTTTGCTCCACTGTTGATTACATTATTGGAAATAATTTTTAATTTAAATTTTAAAAGGACAGCTGAGACAGTTGACTCACCCTAGCTTCTCATGAGTTTGCTTCGGAATTTTTCATGTTGCTGATCTACAGTATTTCTGTGTTGCATATCTATAATATTCAAAGACTGGAAGCTGGCCAATGTGATGCCCATCCACAAGAAGGGTCGAAAGGAGGAGCCAGAAAACTACAGCCCTGTCAGCCTGACCTCAGTGCCAGGCAAGGTCATGGAAAAGGTCATCTTGAGTGCCATCACAAAGCACCTACAGTATGACCAAGGGATCAGGCCCAGCCAGCATGGGTTTAGGAAGGGCAGGTCCTGCCTGACCAACCTGATCTCCTTTTATGATCAGGTTACCTGCCTGGTGAATGTGGGGCAGGCTGTGGATGTAGTCTACCTGGGCTTCAGCAAAGCCTTTGACACTGTCTGCCACAACAAGCTCCTGGCTAAACTGGCAGCCCGTGGCTTGGACAAATTCACTCTGTGCTGGGTCAGGAACTGGCTGGAAGGCCGAGCCCAGAGAGTGGTGGTGAATGGTGCCACATCCAGTTGGCAGCCAGTCACTAGTGGTGTTCCCCAGGGATCAGTGCTGGGCCCAGTCCTGTTCAATATCTTTATTGATGATCTGGATGAGGGGATTGAGTCCAGCATCATTAAGTTTGCAGATGACACCAAGCTAGGAGCAGGTGTTGATCTGTTGGAAGGTAGGAGAGCCCTGCAGAGGGACCTGGACAGGCTGGATGGGTGGGCAGAGGCCAATGGGATGAAATTTAACAAGGCCAAGTGCAGGGTTCTGCACTTTGGCCACAACAACCCCAAGCAACGCTACAGGCTGGGGACAGAGTGGCTGGAGAGCAGCCAGGAGGAAAGGGACCTGGGGGTACTGGTGGATAGTAGGCTGAAGATGAGCCAGCAGTGTGCCCAGGTGGCCAAGAGGGCCAATGGCATCCTGGCCTGTATCAGGAACAGTGTGGCCAGTAGGAGGAGGGAGGTTCTTCTTCCCCTGTACTCAACACTGGTCAGGCCACACCTTGAGTACTGTGTCCAGTTCTGTGCTCCTCAACTCAAGAGAGATGTTGAGGTGCTGGAATGTGTCCAGAGAAGGGCAACACAGCTGGTGAGGGGCCTGGAACACAAACCCTATGAGGAGAGGCTGAGGGAGCTGGGGTTGTTTAGACTGGAGAAGAGGAGGCTCAGGGGTGACCTCATTGCTCTCTACAACTACCTGAAGGGAGGCTGTAGCCAGGTGGGGATTGGTCTCCTCTCCCAGGCAACCAGCAACAGGACAAGGGGACACAGTCTCAAGTTGTGCTGGGGGAAGTATAGGCTGGATGTTAGGAGGAAGTTCTTTACAGAGAGAGTGATTGGCATTGGAATGGGCTGCCCAGGGAGGTGGTGGAGTCACCGTCCCTGGAGGTGTTCAGGAAAAGCCTGGATGAGGCACTCAGTGCCATGGTCTAGTTGACTAGATAGGGCTGGGTGATAGGTTGGCCTGGATGGTCTTGGAGGTCTCTTCCAACCTGATTGATTCTCTTCTATTCTATTCTAAAGCACCTTAAAACTCACTAAATAGGCTAATTAATTTTGAATTGCTGAGAATCAAGGTTTCCTGGGTAGTCATAAACAATCAGATGCATTATTTAAAAACAGACTCATATTGTAAGCTGCATGTCAAGCGCTTGTTGAGGAAGAATCCTTTTTATATTGCTTTATATTCCCTTGCCTCGTGGGTGACCTCAGGCCCAAAATACCTTATAAATCTCAGTCCTTACAATGAACATAGAAATATTAAATTTTGCCAAGTGTTTTCCACGATACTAATTGCTGTAATAAAAGAGTCTTTCGCAAAATTAATTAACTTTTATTTGCAGCAGTTCTGTGAATGAAATAGATTTTAGCTTTGTTCAGGGTGAGCAGGAGTTTCCACTGCAGGAGACAAACCAAGGGGGTGAGCTCAGCTCAGGCCTATTTTTCAAAGATCTCAGAAAGGTTTATATAAAAACTCCCAGTGAAATTTCCCAGTTCAGTTTCTTTCTAAAGGTCTCAATTGAAACAGACTCTGTACTTTAAAAAGAAATAATAATTTTAAAAAATAAAAGAAGGAAGGGGAAAAAAAAATTCTTACATTTCTAATGCAGCTTTTAATTTTGTTAACTGTTTTCTTTTCAAGTATCTTTATAAAGCTGTGTTTGAGTGGTTCTGAAATACCTTCATCTCGTAAAGTGTAGTAATAACGCAAAGCATAGATTTTTATTATTTAAGTAATATGAAGCAGTAAAGAAACACAAAGGAAACTGTATTTGTATTTTAATTGCTGAATGGAAATTTTGTTCATTTCCCCCAGCATGACTAGCCTTGCTGGCCAGCTCATACAATTTTGATTAGAAGGACTCAATGTCTGTCTGCTTTCCCCGTAGTGTGCAGTTTTGTTGCCCCTCTACCATTTTGATGTTGGGGTGCTGGAATGTGCCCAGAGAAGGGCGACAAAGCTGCTGAAAGGCCTGGAACACAAACCCTATGAGGAGAGGCTGAGGGAGCTGGGGTTGTTTAGCCTGGAGAAGAGGAGGCTCAGGGCAGACCTCATTGCTGTCTACAACTACCTGAAGGGTGGTTGTAGCCAGGTGGGGGTTGGTCTCTTCTCCCAGGCAACCAGCAACAGAACAAGGGGACACAGC
>WAAF01014957.1:83838-97546 GCA_013400475.1 Tricholaema leucomelas | reverse complement strand
TCTTCAAGCTCTTCTCTCTCAGCTTACCCTTCTCCCTAATTCCTGGGTTTTTTTGCTCCCTTTCTTTCTCCAGGAAGCTGGAAGAGACACCTGAAGAAATGCCTCCTTCATGTGCACCACCATGGCTTGGCACAGTCTTCTTCTGAAGCCCCCTATCTAGTGAAACCCTGCTACATCTTCATGTTTTTGAATTGTCCTTAGAGTAGTTATAGTGATAGGGAGTTAGAGTTGTTACATTTAGTGTTATGGCTGTTTAGACTCACAGCTTAGGTTTAGAGTTGTTTACAATTATTATTCTTGTTACACCTGTTGTTAGAGTGGTTGTTAGTTACTGTTCTTGTTCTACCTGTTGGTATAGTTGTTGTTAGAGTTGTTACACTGATAGTTGCAGGTATAGAGGTGACTTCTTACTTTAGACTTGCTATAGTTACAGATGTTATAGCTGTTTACACTTATAGCTGTTCTTAGGGTTATAGTTGTTGACAATTATTCTTGTTATACCTGTTGTTAGTTAGAGTTGTTGTTAGAGTTGCAGTGGTTACAGTTCTTGTTGCAGCTGTTGGTACAGATGTTGTGAGAGCTGCTGGCCGTGACGGTGAGCACTTTGCCTGCTTTCACCCGGGCAAGTAACAAGAGCCGCTGCTGAGGTTGCAGCGCCTCAAAGCACTAAGCTAGGAGGAGGCAAGCAAGCCGATCCCGCAGGTAGCCAAGCCGCAGCCTGCCCCTCAGCCTCTTCGGCTGCCGGCAGCGCGCAGCAGAGACTCGTCCGTCCCGGAGGAACAGAGCCCTGGCCCCTGCACTGCCGACACAGCACTGCACATCCGGAGCTGCGTGGCTGCAAACACAGCCATATGGGAAGGAGATATCTGCACAGGAAGAGACGGCTGGAAAAGGAAGAGGAGGAGATATTCCAGGCACCGCAGCAGATATCCTCCTGCAGCACATGGTGAAGGCTGTGGTGAGGCAGGCTGTCTCTCTACAGCCCATGGAGGTTAACGGCGAAGCAGATATCCCCCTGCAGCCCGTGGAGTGCTCATTAGGGCACATTTGGGACCCGGCACGGCTCCTGATGGGAAGAGAAAAAGAAGGATCCCCTCTTACATAGCCATTATTTCTTCTACAGGAATTGGTTTTCCTTTATTCTATTGCCTCAGTCTTCACTTGCTTCATGACTTCTGGCTGATGACTAAACATGACCTACTAGTCTCCTGCGTGGGTAGAGCTCTTCTAATAAAAGAAGCATACTGGTACTAGCTCACTGCTTGGGTTCACAGCAACTACACTCACTTTCCCCTCATTTTGGTCTAATAACTGTCCATAAACAGGTGGTAATTTCCAAACTTTCATTTTCCCTTCCTCTGAAGAATTTTTGTATCACATTTTATGCTGGTACAATTGTGCTGGCATTGTTTGCAGTTCACAGGAGGAAAACCAGATTTGGAATCTGGAAAAAGAATATCAATATGCTGCAAAGTTCTGAATACTGCTTCAAAACAACTAACCATAGAATCATAGAATGAGCCAGGTTGGAAGAGACCTCCAAGATCATCCAGTCTAACCTAGCACCCAGTCCTGGCCAATCAACTAGACCATGGCACTAAGTGCCTCAGCCAGGCTTTTCTCCAACACCTACAGGGACGGTGACTCCACCACCTCCCTGGGCAGCCCATTCCAATGCCAATCACTCTCTCTAGCAACAACTTCCTCCCAACATCCAGCCTAGACTTCTCTCGGCACAACTTGACACTCTGTCCCCTTGTTCTGTTGCTGGTTGCCTGGCAGAAGAGACCAACCCTCACCTGGCTACAGCCTCCCTTCAGGTAGTTGTAGCCAGCAATGAGGTCACCCCTGAGCCTTCTCCAGGCTACACACCCACAGCTCCTTCAGCATTTTCTCACAGGGCTGTGTTCCAGCCCCTCAACAGCTTCATCACCCTCCTCTAGATACGTTTCAGTATCTCAACATCTCTCCTGAATTGATGAAAAGGTTGATGAAGGTTGGTGAAAAACTCAACATTAGCCGTCAGTGTGAACGTGCAGCCCAGACAGCCAACCGTGTGCTGGGCTGCATCAAGAGCAGTGTGGCCAGCAGGGCAAGGGAGGTGATTCTCCCCCTTTACTCTGCTCTCGTCAGACCCCACCTGGAGTACTGTGTGCAGTTCTGGAGCCCCCAATACAAGAAGGACATCAAACTATTGGAGCCAGTCCAGAGGAGGGCCAGGAAAATGATCAGAGGGCTGCAGCAGCTCTGCTATGAGGACAGGCTGAGAGAGTTGGGGCTCTTCAGCCTGGAGAGGAGAAGGCTTCGAGGAGACCTTATAGTGGCCTTCCAGTATCTGAAGGGAGCCTACAGGAAGGCTGGGGAGGGACTATTTACAAGGTGTTGTAATGACAGAACAGGGAGGAATGGGTTTAAGCTGGCAGAGGGGAGATTTAGACTGGATGTTAGGAGGAAGTTCTTTACAGTGAGGGTGGTAAGACACTGGCACAGGTTGCCCAGCGAGGTTGTGGATGCTTCCTCCCTGGAGGTGTTTAAGGCCAGGCTGGATGAGGCCTTGAGCAACCTGCTCTAGTGGGAGGTGTCCCTGGCTATGGCAGGGGGTTGGAGCTGGATGATCCTTGAGATCCCTTCCAACCTAAACCATTCTATGATTCTAAGATTGACTTTGTGATCCTGTAGCCACCAACACTTAGTTTGCACCTTGAGATAGTTTCTCTTTCCTTGGATATTTTGAAAAAGATGAAAGAAACTAAATCTCTAAACAAACTCAAGAAGACTTTTCCAACATGTGAACTACAGAGAACATCAAGACAGAATCCTAAGGTCATTAAAAAACCTTCTCAAGTTGGTACCTGCCTTGAGTGAAAGATCTCTCTTGCATAAAATATTAATTGGAAACCTTGTTCTGTTTTGGGTAGTATTCTGTTAGCTTTTGTCTGTCAGCACAGAGCAAAGCAGATGAAAATCAGAGCATCAGTGAAGTGTAGCAGATTTCTGACAACAGCAAGTGGTATGAAGATACATTTCTGTGACAACTGGAGACCTATTTCCTCAAAACTTACAATCACAGACTCATAGAATCTGTCAGGGTTGGAAGGGACCACAAGGATCATCTAGTTCCAACCCCCCTGCCATGGGCAGGGACACCCTACCCTAGATCAGGCCTGATCTGGCCTGTTTAGGCCTTCCACAACAACCTGGCATGCTTGTATGTATTTACAAGCCCAGCTCAATGTCCTGTACACACACACCCACCATGAGCTTCCTTGCTGGTCACAACTCTGACTTTTCTTGACCATTTTCAAGCATTTTTCTGGGGTAAAAGCAGCAAGCTGATGTTGCAGTCAGATGGTTTTGAGCTGCAGTTTTGCTTTGCCTTTGCCATGGATGGATGTGCACAGTCTCAAGGTACCGTTGACCTTCCAGATATATTTCAGAAATGGGAGAAACAAGGCTTTGAAGCTCCAGTGAAACCTGGTGGAGTAACTATTCAAAGGTGAAGAAAAACTATGTATGCTTTTCCTGAATTATTTAGTACAGTACATTTTTGACAGCATGTAATAGAATAAAATGGACATCTTTGACATGCTGAGAGTTTACAGGACACGCAAACATCGATTGCTTGCAAGCCCAGGCAGTTGGTGTTGTTCTAAATGTAACAACTTCTTTCTGGCAGTGTTGATACAAGAAGAATGCTGTATCTGAGCTAGTTAAAATATGCCAAATCACCAAAATACTTTCAGAGGATAGTATCATGAGATATTATATTCACTGCTTTTGTAAATAGCAAAGCAGTCACTATTTTATGATGCACAGTTTTAGTTATGGAGATGTGCTAGTTTGAAGCTAGCTAGAATGTTTTGATGAGAAGAATTAGATTACAGGCTGTGAGAAGAAAGCAATGGTGATGTCTACTTCATTCATAGGCTTGCTCAGGTGTATAAGAACAAGAACAAAAACATAGATAAGGCAGTCGCTGTCTGGGCTTTGGGCTGAACTTCTCTCTCTCTCTAACCTAACCTGCCGTCTGTGTGACTAATCCACCTGCTTCCTAACCCCCCTGGCCGACCCTCCAATCTTCCTTGGGCATAAGGCAAGATCTGGGTTAAGGGAGAGAAGTGGGAGGAAGGTGGAGGGGTGGTTGAGAGCCCTTCCTGGGGACTCAGGTTTCTGGGAGGGCTGTTGTGTCTCTATATTACCTTTTACCTTGCATATTTCTGTCTATAACTGTATATATTGTAAATACCTACTTGTATATTGTGCTAAGCTGTAAATGTAAAGCTTCATTCAATTTCCAGAGTGGATGAGTCTAGTCTGGGTGATTCTACAACGTGTTCGTCGGGGGGTAACACCCAAACCATCACAGGAGAGGATAACATCTTTATGACAGCAGCATAGAAGTAATTACACACCAGAGGAGCTGGACTGGGCTGTGCTCAGTGCTGCATCCCTGAAAGGCAGCTGTGCAGAGCAGGTTGTCAAACACCCACAAGTCTGTGACAGTCTGCTTTTGTTTTGCAGTCAGCTGAGCGTCCCTGAGTAATGGTATGCCCCTCATGGCAGAGTAGTGTTTAATTGCCCACAACTGAAAAATTGGCAGGCTGGATTTGAAGTGGAATGGTCTGCGAGAAGAGCTTTTGTATGCTTGCATAAGCAATAGAATCTATGTACTAATGTACTGTGTTTTACTTGCCGTAAATAATGGTTCCTTGTCCACGCTTAAAGTTACACCAAGAATAAATTATATTGTTACCCCTTTGTGATTCATAGAGGGTTTATTTGTTTGAAAGTTTATGCCAAGTGAGCATCTTTTTAAATGAGATTATTCAGATGTGCTGCATACCACACTTTCAAGCCAAATGAAATATGAAGCATGCTTCAGAAACACACAAAGTAGTTAGGGGTAGTTTGTAAGTAAAATTGACAAATTCATTCTTGCAGTTCTTGCTGATTATTTTTTCTTCAACTATTCTCCCCCCCTGCCACCAGCCCTGTTGTTGTTATGCCAAATTAAACTGTCTCACTACATACATATTATTGTACTTGAATTGCAGAATTAACCAGGTTGGAAGAGACCTCCAGGAACATCGAGTCTAACTGATCACCTAACACCTTCTAATTAACTAAACCATGGCACTAAGTGCCTCATCCAGCCTCCTCTTAAACACCTCCAGGAATGGTGACTCTACCACCTCCCTGGAAGTGTTCAAGCAAAGCCTGGCTGAGGCACTTAGTGCCATGGTCTAGTTGATTGACTAGAGCTAGTGCTAGGTTGGACTGGATGATCTTGGAGGTCTCTTCCAACCTGGTTGATTCTATAGGACCAAAGTATGGCTACTACTGGGTCATGGGCAGAATCCTACAGGAGCTGCTCTTGACAAATATGTCAAGTTTAGCTACTGATGTAACTTCCTGGTAGTTACTCTCTGAATATGGCTCACAACAAGTGTTCTCTCTGACAAGAATGTCATCCAGGTCATTTTGCCTTAACTTACATTTGAGAATGTCGTAGAAGACAGCATGAAAAGCCTTATTAGTACTGCTCTGTTGTCTACAGGATGTTCTATTCCAGATTAGATTCTCTTGTACTTTCTCACGATGAGTCATATGCATTTTTCATACACTTAAAGCCCCTTTTTTGACATTCCAGAGGTTATTCTGTCTCACTCTGGGACAAAATAAAAAAGGGGTGTTTTTTCTTCCATTACAAGATAATTTCATTGTAAGACCATTTTCATTGTCATTGTAATAAATCTCCTTGTGTTAAATCACCTCAGAGTAAAGCCTGGACATTTATTCATTATTCCAATACCTATGAACTAATTTTCCTGTGCTACTTTATGTAATAGTATTTGTTGTGCTAGCCTACATTGAATGAAACCACATTTTATCTTGGATCTGAACAAGCATAGACAAACAGATATCCAGGTTGAATCTGCTTGGCAGATGCTTGGTTTCTTTGAAGCACAAGATAAAACAGTAGGTGAAATCCAGCCCTGCTGGGTTCCAACATGTATGAAATGTTGTTTGTTTTAAGGTCTGCTTACTTTTAATAAAACAGTAGACTGTGTCTTAGCAACCAGAAAGAATTGACAATTTAGGAAATTCTATTCTGTAGGTGCAACAAATAATGAGTTTAGATCTACTACAGCTGTAAATATTGCTGAGCTAGAGATTAGTTTTCATTTGAGTCTTTCATTTGGAGAAATAAAGTGGTTGAACAATAGCTTTTTGGCAGTGTCCCTAGAGATTTCATACTCTACCTTATCATCTGGTTAGACAGTGGGGAAGTCACCTTACACTTTAGGTAATATATTGAGATTCCTGTTAGCAACTGAAATGCTGCAAAAAATGTGTGTAGGGTCAAAACATCCACAGACAGATTTTCAGTTACTACAGCTTACTACTGCAGCACAGGAAGACTCTGGGAAATGTTACCATCTCTAGATACTCTCTGTGCCTGTAGCATCAAGCACATACATTTGGTTTCCTGTGGTAGCAGTACATTCTGAGGCCATTCACTTTTGGAAAGCACTTGACAGCTTGCTCTTCAAGGACTTGATGTTTTTCATCAGTCTTTAAAACTGTTCTGGGAGGTGGCTGAGACTACTGGACCTGAGCAAAGTCTTTTACACTGCCCCATACCACATCCTGGTCTTCAAGCTGGTGAAACATGGGTTTGATGGGTGGACCATTAGATGTATAAAGAACTGGCTTGCTGGCCACACCCAAAGAGTGGCTCTCAACGGGTCCATGTCCAAGTGGAGGCCAGTGACAAGTGGGGTCCCTCAGGGATCAGTCCTGGGACCAATCCTGTTCAACATCTTTGTGGGTGACATGGACAGAGGCATTGAGTGCACCCTCAGCAAGTTTGCCGACAACACCAGGCTGTATGGTGGACCTCCAGGCATGCACCACCACCAGAGCCGCACCTCCACCAGAAGAACTCTTAACGAACTCCATAGAACATCCCTGCGCCACGCACCTGTCTCTCTCTCCCTGCCATCTGCAGCTGATGGAAATATAATCCCTGCTCTTTTCCTTCCCTGTTTCTTCTCTTTTTCTCTGTTGTTCGCTCTCTCTGTCCCCTTCTCTCCCCCTCCATTTTGTCCAACCTTATCCTTTAATAAATAGTTTTGTGGTGCTATCTGGTCTCGTTTGCACCTTAATTTCACAACATGGAAATCCATAAGAACAGATCTTGCTCCTCTGGACAGAGACATTGTTAATCTCTGTTCTCTGGACCTTGACACTTGCGCTTCCATAGCATTCTAAGTTCTTCATCCCTTGCCAGCCTCTAACACATTTCAAACCCTGAATCAGTGAATTTGCAGTTATGCTGCCTTGTTTTCTGGAGTCTGTTTGTGCCAGTGATTGTGTTTCCCTGGAGAAATGCTGTAGAAATCTTCCAGAAGCTCAGTTAGCATAAACTTGGGAATGATTAGATCGAAACCATCTCCCTGGCCATCTTGAGGTTTAATTTCCCATAACCTACTTAGGTAAATTTCAATTATCACCACAAGAACACATTTTTGCTGAGAAACTTTGTAAGTGCAAATCACTGCATTTGTATACAATCCTCTAACAGCAAACAGAACAGTAGTAGGATCAGTAACTGCAAGCTGTAAAATGACTTAGCCTAGATAGTATCAACACTTAAAAGAAACTGCACAAACCATTTCTTGTGATGATGGGTCTTGTTTTGCTTTGCACTTTCTAATCTCTATCATGCAAAAAAATGGATAGGAGGATTTAATCCTAAGGCGTTTTTATTCCCTCTTGGATTTAATAACTGTAACCTCACAGTAAACAAATCCTACTGGAGGACAACAAATGAGAGGAAAAGAAAAACATTAATGTGTTTTGGAAACATAAAAGGTCAGTTTCTCCTGTTGCATTTGAAAAAAAGTTGGGAGGAGATGAGAGGAGGGGAGAGGAGAAAGAAAAGAAAAAAGAAAATAAAAGAAAATAGAAGAAAAAATCAAAGAGGAAAGGAAAAAAGGAAAGGGAAAAATAAAAGAAGAGAAGAGGAGAAGAAGGAAAGAAAAAATAAAATAAAAGAAAATAAAAGAAGAAAAGAAGGGAAGAAAAGAAGAAAAGAGGAAAAGAAAAGAAAAAAGGAAAGGAAAGGAAAGGAAAGGAAAGGGAAAAGAAAAGAAAAGAAAAGAAAAGAAAAGAAAAGAAAAGAAAAGAAAAGAAAAGAAAAGAAAAGAAAAGAGAAAAGAGAAAAGAAAAGACAAAAAGAGAAGAAAAGAACAACATCATGAAAAAGCCTGCTAGAGAACTTTAAATGATCTGAAATCTAGATTGTGAAGTTACCTGCAACTATCACTCAATAATTACTTATAACTGAGGTTCTGCTGTCCTGAGTTTATTCATCTTTTTGTTCAATCATTTGAAAAATTAGTTCAAACATAAAAATTAGTTCAGGATAAACAATAGGCTTGAATATAATAGGAGAATAGAACCACAGAATATTTGAAGTAGGATGACACCTCTGGAGACTGCTACTCTACCACCCCTGACCTAAGCATTGCCTTCACAAGCAGATCTCACAAGTCCCTATCTGGATGGATTTTGAGTAACTCCAAGTATGGAAACTCCACAACCCTTCTGAGTAGGTTAAAAGCTGCTAAAAATCTCTTAGGAAACTTGCCTTGCCTCTTCTTCACTTCAGAAATAATTAAAACTATTTGTGCAGCATTTTTAAAACCAGGAATTGGATTCCTGTGGTGAGACTCACGAAGCTGTTTGAAGAAATGGCCCTAGCAATAGTAAGCAGTCAGGCAGTTTACATGCCAGAAGGTACTAGAGAACTTTCTATGTTAAAATCTGGAACTTTGACCACATGTTTTAGTTTTATACCTTAGGTTAATAACCTTTTATCATTAAAGAAATCTAAAATAAACCTACAGCTGTAGGTTTTTTAGGCAGTGCTGCTCACAGAGTGAATACTCTTGGGATTCTCTGTGACTGGCACTTGTTTTCCTTAGTAGTTCCTTCTAAGCACTTATTTGGATATATAGGCCCTCAATCATGAAGCAGAAGCACTCTTTTATATTTTCTACCTAATACTAGTCTGCCTAGTAATATATTTTCTGCCTATATACATGCTTAAAATCACTTGATGCCAGTATCTTTACTTAAATATGTGCTCATTTGCCTGAGGAAAAAGTTTCTTCTTCAATCACAGCATCTGAAAGATTATTTTATGTTAAAAAAAAAAAAAAGACTGTTTGAAAAGACAAATTCCTTTGTCTGGTAAGTTCATTATCACATGCTTTTCTTAGTTAGACTCATAGCATCATACAATCAGTCCAGGTTGGAAGGGACTGCAAGGATCATCTAGTTCCTACCCTAAATCAGGCTGCCCAGAGCCTCATCCAGCTTGGCCTTAAACACCTCCTGGCATGGGGCCTCAACCACCTCCCTGGGCAACCCATTCCAGGCTCTCACCACTCTCATGCTTAACAACTTCCTCCTCATGTCCACTCTGAATCTCCCCACTCCAGCTTCGCTCCATTCTCCTGAGTCCTGTCACTCCTTGAGGGCCTAAAAAGTCCTTCCCCAGCTTTTTTGTAGGTCCCCTTCAGATACTGAAAGGTCACAATAAGATCATCCCAGAGCCTCCTCTTCTGCAGACTGAACAGCCCCAACTCTTTCAGTCTGTCCTCATAGCAGAGCTGCTCCAGCCCTCTGGTCATCCTCATGGCCCTTCTCTGGACACACTCCAGCACATCCACATCCTTCTTGTAATGGGGGATGTGGAAAATATAGTTGAAAATATTAACATAATTCCATTTAACTAATTTAATTTGTACCACACCTAATTGTGAATATCAATTATGGCACAAAATTAGGATTATAAACTCAGATAATGTGCAGCTATTCCACAGAAGGTATTACATACACCATGGAGGTAGACTCTTGATGATTCACAAGTGCAAAAAAAGAGCTTATTTTTGGAAATATTAAATGTCTGCAATTTCTGTGGGTTAAATATTTCCTGAAGGAAGCAAACTGTTTATGTGGATAAACATTTTGCACACTTTCAAGAGATCATGCTAATTATCTACTGCTGTAAGGTACAGTAATATTCTTGCTATTCTTGGGGCTAACAGAGGCTGCAGACATAGCAAACATAAACTCACCTCTCTGCTGCCTGTGTCGTTTTGCCACAGTGGTGGGATGCTAGAGGAAAATGGAATCATAGAATCAACCAGGTTGGAAGAGACCTCCAAGATCATCCAGTCCAACCTAGCACCCATCCCTGTCCAATCAACTAGACCATGGCACTAAGTGCCTCAGCCAGGCTTTTCTTCAACACCTCCAGGGATGGCAACTCCACCACCGCCCTGGGCAGCTCATTCCAATGGCAAATCAGGCAAATCACTCTCTCTGGGAATGTTGTCCCAGCAAGAACATGGCACTAAGTGCCTCATTCAGGCTTTTCTTGAATACCTCTACGGATGGTGACTCCACCACCTCCCTGGGCGACTCATTCCAATGCCAATCACTCTCTCTGCCAACAACTTCCTCCTAACATCCAGCCTAGACCTCCCTCGGCACAACTTGAGACTGTGTCCCCTTGTTCTGTTGCTGGTTGCCTGGCAGAAGAGACCAACCCCCACCTGGCTACAGCCTCCCTTCAGGTCTTTATCTCCACTGCAAATTAAGCACATACCAGCTGTAATAGAATCATAGAATCATAGAATGGTTTAGGTTGGAAGGGACCTCAAGGATCATCCAGCTCCAACCCCCTGCCACAGGCAGGGACACCTCCCACTAGAGCAGCTCGCCAAATAGTGGGACTTTTATTCTGTGTCTTTTCTATGTGTTGGCTGGCATTAAACTTAATTTGCAAGTATCACCAGAGGTGGCTTAGCATGCAGATGAAAAAGAGGGCAGAAGCCAGATCCAACTTAATGCTGCAGCTAACTCTGTAGGGTGGCATAACTTGTTTGTAGCTTCAGATAATTTTCACAGACGTTCAGTAATGTAAGAACCTTCATGTTAGAATTGGTCCTGTTGTGTCTAAAGGACTTAGGTGCTATCAGGAGAGTGTTTTGTAATGCTGCAGATTCCTACAATTACTCTAATGCTTCCAAGCCTGAAATTGCAAGGCAACTATTGCTTACTGAAGGAATCAAATTGCTATTCTACACTAGATTTGCATGAGGGTTTCTAATACGAGACAACAAAATGTTTAGCAGTATTCTGATTACTTTTAATTAAGGAACTGATGAAAAAAAATAACCTAGAAATGAAAACTTCACAGTTGGCTGCATAAGAGAAATTGCAGAATGCCCTCCTTTAATGCTGTTCAGGCTTGAGCATTAGCAGAAATATTTCTCAGAGATCAGTCTTCCTACTGCTCTCTTGTTCAAAGAGTCCCTGAGTATTCTCAGTAAATAGAATTCCTGTTTGCTTGTATACAAACACCTACTTCTTGGTATTACAACCTTTTTTAATCTGAATTCCATCTTAAAAGAAATGTGTGTCAGGTATTGATTATTGCTTGTTTCTCTATAAGACCATTGTGCCAGACTGGCTTTCTTTGCTGAGAAATAATGTCAGGTAGACGTTTGAATAACAATCAGATTTGAATTATTACAAAAATCAAACCCCCACATTATTTCCCCTTCTAACTGAAAAGGTTACTTGACTTTTAGGGGGAAAAAAGTCCAAAAATAAAGTTTTACCATAATATTTCTGGAAGAAATGAGATTCTCTGACTTGGATAAATATAGGTAATTATTTCTGAGAAAAAAATCAGAGTAACATTTTTCATCATCAGTTGACCTCACTAGCTGGTAAGTACGAGGCAATGCTTATTCCACTCAGGGAAACTAAGGCATATTCTTCCCCTGTACTCAACAGTGGTCAGGCCACACCTTGAGTCCTGTGTCCAGTTCTGGGCTCCTCAATTCAAGAGAGATGTTGAGATACTGGAATGTGTCCAGAGAAGGGTGACAAAGCTGGTAAGGAGCCTGGAACACAGCCCTGTGAGGAGAGGCTGAAGGAGCTGGGGGTGTTTAGCCTGGAGAAGAGGAGGCTCAGGGGTGACCTCATTGCTGTCTACAACTACCTGAAGGGAGGCTGNATTCATTCTATGATTCTATGATAGCACTAATCATCCTCAGCAATGGGTTCACTAATCAGATCCAACAGGTCGGATCCTTTGGTTGTAAGGTGAGCAATCCTGCTGGCATTAGTGGAACTGCTATCATGCCTACAAAAACGTAGTTCACTTAATGACCTTAGAAGAGTTTAAAATACAGATAAAGAGACTCAGTTCTTAATCAGAGGGTTGGAATGAATGTAGATGGTGGGATTCATCTTACCTTACTTCAGACAAGCATCCCAGGCTCCTCTTCCCTAGCAATGGTGGGCATTTCTAGTGCATGATTCATTTGACTGTGGTGAGTTGACCTTGACTGGTCAACTGCTCATTAAACTACTCTCTTTCCTCAGCAAAACAGGAAAGAAAATGAGATTAAAAACATATGGGTCAAGATCAAGTCAGTTTAATAAAGAAAAGCAAAAACATGTGTGGAAGCAAAGAAAAGTAAAACTACCCTGTTTTCAACTTTCCATTGGCAGGTGATGATGTCCAGTCACTTACTGAGAAGCAGGGCTTTGGTCTGCATAGCAGTCACTTCAAGAGACAGATATAAACATGCCCCTGCACTCTCCCCCTCTGCTTCACTCCTCTCTCCCTCCCCTTGCAGCCCTCCACCTTCTCCTACATTTTGTTGCTGAGTGTAACATCATATGGTATGAAATATCCCTTTGGCCAGTTTGAGTGAGCTCTCCTGACTATAGCCCCTCCCAACCTTTTGCCTACTCCCAGCCTAACTGGCTTTGAGAGTCAAGGAGGTTTGATAGAAAACCTTGATGCTGTGGCAAGCACTGGTCAGTTGTAGCCAAAACACCTAATGCCTTACCAACACCCCCTTGGCTACAGCTACAACAGTATGAGGGCTGCCATGGGGTAAGCTGACTCCACGCTGTCAGATCCAATAAACTGATTTAGATGTTTTCTTTGGGATGAAAAGAATCTTGATCTCAGAGTGCCTTTCATGCTGTGGACCACAAAGTAGATGCCAAGTTTGGATACAAACATCTATTTTGAATGAGGAACTGGATCTAAACCACTTGTTCAAAGTTTAGATACATTCCCCATTGGGCCTGGTGCTGTTTATTGGCTGGATGGTCGCATGCAGAGAGTGGTGATCAATTGCACAACGCCCACCTGGAGAGTAGTGCCAAGTGGTGTCCCTCAGGGGTCTCTGCTGGGACCAGTGCGATTTAACATCTTTGTCAGCAACATGGACAGAGGAATTGAGTGCACCCTCAGCAGGTTTGCAGATCACACCAAGCTGTGTGGCACAGTTGACTTGCTAGAGGGCAGGGATCCATCCAGAGGGACCTGGACAGGTTGGAGAGGTGGACCCAAGCCAACCTCATGACATTTGACAAGGCCAAGGGTAAGATCCTACGCTTGAGTTGGCGCAATTCCAGGCACAGATACAGGCTGGGAGGCGAATGGCTGGGAGCAGCTCTGAGGAAAAGGACCTGGGGGTCTGGGGTGATGAAAAGCTCAACATAAGCCAGCAGTGACCACATGCAGCCCAGACAGCAACCATATCCTGGGCTGCATCAAGACAAGTGTGGCCAGCAGGGGCCACTCTGCTCTCGTCAGACC
>WAAF01014957.1:51414-83816 GCA_013400475.1 Tricholaema leucomelas | reverse complement strand
ACTGGCACAGGTTGCCCAGGGAGGTTGTGGCTGCTTCCTCCTTGGAGGTGTTTAAGGCCAGGTTGGATGAGGCCTTGAGCAACCTGCTCTAGTGGGTTGGAGCTGGATGATCCTTGAGGTCCCTTCCAAGCCAGAGCATTCTATGATTCTATGATTATGGCACCTGAAGCTAATGTCGCTTGTGCAGGAGGCTCTCTTTTACTGTTTGCCAGAGCTTTTTCCTCCATCATTTGATATCCAGGAACCCTCTAGCTCACCAAACCTGTATTAGATGTGACCAGATTCTAAGAATTACTTTTATCAGCAGTTAGGAAGAGAGAAAAATAAAATTGTCATGGTTCTTTGCAAGCTGAACCATCACAGGTTTTTCACTTGATTGAAAACACAAATAATGTTCTGCAGCTGCAAGTGCCTAAAACAAGAGTGCAAGGACTTTTCCATCTGCTGAACTTGGTGAAGGTTGATGCAATCACTATCTTCTGCAATTATCACTTGACAACAGCAAATTAATACCAACAGTGGATGCTATTAATGCATCCTTAACAAGATGAACACTCTTGCTAATGAATCTCGGTACTCTCCGACATCAGAAGATGAAGGGTTCTTTGCGTGCGTGTGAGTGTGAAAGCAAAAGCAACGCACTGGGGGTTACTGTAGAGCTACTATCAACCCTCTGAAAGCTGTAAATCAAGGACAGATAAAACACTGCCCAGATAGTTTTTATTTCATGGCCCAGTCACCTGCCTTAACCTGTTTTTGCATGTTGCTTTGGAAAGCAGCTGGATATCTAACATTTAACATTAAAATCATTCAGTTGGCTGCAGCTTAATCAGACACCTTATGCACTAACCTTAACCCTCAGCCACAATATACAATCTGTTCCATTTTGCTTAACTGAATTGTTTAATGTTGGTTTACCCTCTTATTTATGGTAAAACTTAGCCTGACCACATATGGAAAACTCCAATGAACGAGCATGAGTAAGTAAAAATGACCATGGGTAAGTAGTCTGAAAACAACCTCATGTGAACCTCAAATGGGAGAGAGATTAGAAAAAAAACCTGTGATGGTTTGGGTATCCCCTTTCCCCCCTTTAGAAATCACCCAGACTAGACTCAGTCAGCTCTGGAAATTTGAATGAAGCTTATATTTACAGCTGGCACAATTTACAAGCAGATATTCACAGTATATACAGTTATAGACAGAAATATACAAGGGAAAAAGGTAATACAGACACAACTCCCCTCCCAGAAACCTGAGTCCCCAGGAGGGACTCTCAATCACCCCTCACCTTCCCCCTACCCCTCTCAACCTTACCCCAGTCCTAAGGAAGAATGGAGGTTCGGCCAAGAGGGTTAAAAAGCAAGGTGAAGCAGCCAAGCAAAGGAGGGTGAGGTTAGAAAGCAAGATGGAGTCCAGCCAGCAGCCTCAGCTTCTCCCCAGCAGGCAGAGCTCCCAGCAAAGAGAGGAAGCAAGTGACCTAATCTTTGTTTTGCCTTTCTTTTGTACACATCTCAGCAAGACTGTGAGCGAAGTAGACCTCACCATTGTTTTAATTTCACAGCCTATCATCTAGTTCTTCTCACCAAAACATGCTAGCTAGGCTCAAACTAGCACAAAACCCAAGAAATCCTCATTTTCATCCTCAGCCTTGTGATAGAAACCTGTGACACAAGGACAACTTCTCTCTCATCCAAATAAAACAGAACTGCAATTCCAGAAATCCAGAGTTCGTCAGAGAGGTACAAAAAGCCCAGGTAATATGGGCCCACATATTAGCATTTTAGCTGCATTATTAATTCTTCCTTCTACAGATAAAAAAGGCAGTTATTTAGTGGCATTATTAATTCCTCCTTTTGTTTTAGCTGAATGATCATGAAGGTGTGTTTGTAACTGGACTGGTAAGTTACTTTGTCTTGGTCTAAGTCTTGACCCCTAACTGTCTTCCCTTTTTGTGTGCAGCAACATGTGAAGTTTGACAATAGGAAGGTCAGTGACATGTAAAAAGCAAAAACAGATTAAAAAGGAGAGGAAAGCAGGGAACCACTCCCAGCACGTCCTTACTTAGAGGTGTTGCCTGAGTCAGTGAAAGTGTTGGAAGTGTGTTCATTACTGTTTTGATCTGATGATCGTGGAGGAGGCAAAGATTTCATAATGGCTGGGGTTTTCTATCACCAGCTGCCCGTGAAACCAACAAAATATCCCTATGGGACAATTTCATTGCCATTACTTTCCTACATACGAGTCTCATGGGGCTTCTGTATGAGTCTACAGGGTTAACCATGTGAAAGAAAGAAGATACCTCTTTGTGTTTTTTGTTTTGGTTTGTTTGTTTGTTTTTAAATAAAAGCATCTTCTAAAAAAGGACTTTTGTTGCTCAGTCCTGACACCAGCAAACACTTTGCAACAAGGGATGTCATGGAGATGATGCAGGGCAGCACTCTGATGAGAGCAGCAGAGGAGTTGAGTGGACATATATAACTTTGCAGCTGAGATTATGGATTTGGATGCAACTTAAACTAAGCCAATAAATTACACACAATGGACATAATCTTAATGTATTACACTAAGTAATGGATTTCTGGGAATATACTACAATTATGAACTAATACTCTCCTGAATATGTACAGTGCAGGTATCAGTTCATTGGCATAAGCTATTTTGATTTACAGATATGCTCTTATTATGTTGCAGAAAATGCAAATGCAGACATCACTTTAAAAGGCCTTATCTTGGTAACTTTTGACCCTGAATTCTCTATGGGCTAGAAAGGGACAAAATTAAGATGTCAGCTGTACCTGAGGCCTAAAAGAGAAACATGACCCTGCCTCCTATACAGGTCCAAAGGAAAGTAAATGTTTTTAGGGTCTCTGATTGAAGAAAAATGATTCTATAATTTTTTTGTCTAGTTGATTGGCTAGGGCTGAGTGCTAGGTTGGACTGGATGATCTTGGAGGTCTCTTCCAACCTGGTTCATTCTATGATTCTGTGAAAAAGGGGATTAAGTTCAAAGGACCAATGGACAAATCTGAATAAAGTTTAATTTGTTATAAGTTTCAGCATCTTTGGGAGTTTTTCTAGAGAAACAGGAAAGGGAAAGGGTGAAGGAAAAGTGAAAAAAACAACCCAAAACAAAAGAAAAAAAGGAAAAAAAACTTGCATGCCAGAAGGCAGAGGAAATATTATTGACTTACTGTTAAAATATCTGAGCCAGCTAATGAAGCTTAAATATGCCTGGGGTGATCATTCGTTCTAAGCAGAGGTATCAAATAGAGTGAGAGACCACAAAAGGATGGTAGTAGAGCCTGCTGTGACAGGTTTGGTGAGGGCAATACACACTGAACTGCAGCTGGTGTGGCTGCTGGGCAGCCCTGGGGCAGCTGGGCAGTTTTGTCTGGGTACTTGCTGTCCGTCAGGACAGGGTAAACTCACAAACTCTTCCTATGGTGTTTCTGCTGAGGGCAGAGGGGGCAGATAGCTAAAAGCTATGCTTGGTCATCCTCTTTGTTTTTCTGTTCTCTTGTTCTTTTTTCCTACCAAAGAGCTTTTCTTTTTAATTCTTTAGATTTGTGCTTTGTGAGTACTTTAGCTGTTGTGTTTTAGGCAGGCAGTACGTACAGATGCAGAAGCCCTTGCTCATCACCTATCTACATAAGGCTTTTTAACCAGATCTGATCACTGATCAATGTAGAAGTTCCTCTGCCTTCCAACACATATAAAATCTCCTCTGCTTCCCACCAGTCAATATTATTTGCAGTCAGTCCTGTTTCTGGCACCTCATTGTTAGTGTTACATCTCTGATGCCCTAAATGGGTGCACAACACACTTTCAAGCCAAATGAAATATGAAGCATGCTTCAGAAACACACAAAGTAGTTAGGGATAGTTTTTAAGTAAAACTGACAAATTTATTCTTGCAGTTCTTGCTGATTTTTTTTCTTCAACTATTCCCCCCCCCCCCCCAAAAGCCCTGTTGTTGTTATGCCAAACGAAGCTCTCTCACTACATACGTATTATTGTACTTGAATTGCAGAATTAACCAGATTGGAAGAGATCTCCAGGAACATCGAGTCCAACTGGTATCTAACACCTTCTAATTAACTAAACCATGGCACTAAGTGCCTCATCCAGCCTCCTCTTACCTCCAGGAATGGTGACTCCACCACCTCCCTGGAAGTGTCCAAGAAAAGCCTGGATGAGGCACTTAGTGCCGTGGTCTAGTTGACTGGATAGGGTTGGGTGCTAGGTTGGACTGGATGGTCTTGGAGTGCCATGGTCTAGTTGACTGGCTAGGGCTGGGTGCTAGGTTGGACTGGATGATCTTGGAGGTCTCTTCCAACCTGGTTGATTCTATGATCCTATGATTCTATCTTCCCAGGGCAGAAGCAACTTGGTTCTTATAGAACTGCAAACCTACAAGCACAGACCAGGCTGCAGAAAGAAAGAGCTTGAAACCATCTAACAAGCTTAGATGTTTCCTTCTTTTGATGACTGTAAGGTAAAAAATTAGCTGAATTTAAAGTCACTCTATTTATATTTGCAGTTTCATGCAGACAGTGCTCCTTATCATGTGTGAATGCTGAAGCATCTGTATCAGCTTGCCTCAGACACCACATACAATCACCTTCAGAGAGAGCATTCTTCCCTACTTTGGGAGTAAGGCTTTAACCACTGTATATAGATTTCTTTTAAAATATAATTACATCCCAATCTATCAGTACAGGCAAGATAAAAATACCTGCAACAGGATTCATTCAAGGATGCCATTTCTTTTTCAAAACAGATGTCATTCATCCTAACAGTAGACTCCAGAAACAGGAATCCCATTATGGCATTGTGGTGCATTAGTACATTAAATTACTGCCTTTTCCATAAAATAATCACTGAGGCAAATCAGTAAGTAGGTGATATTAAAATACAACATTTCCTTTTTTTTTTAGGTATTCCATTTAGCAAATATTTCTATTCTGTTGCACTGCCCTCATTGCCTTCTCACTGTACTAAAGAAACCAATTTCTTCTTTTGTATTCTAACTAAAATGAATTTTCCCTCTGCTGTTAGAGTAGATGCTGGAGGCATTACCTTCTATGTGGGTCTAAAATGCAGCCTACAGTTTAGTTCTGTTCTCACCAAATCTGACAATTCAACACCCCAGTAACTGCATTCAGATAGATATAAACTCTATAAATTCCATCACTTCGCTTTAAGCAAAAACTTAACAGCTTTACACAGACAAGATTGACTCTCTTCAATGCTTGTCTTTACACATATTACAACGTAGATTTATTTCCTTTTAGATGTTAACAGTCTGGAAGGACTACACTGGAATTCTACCAGCCAGCTGAGCATGGATCACTCTTCAGGAGCCACAGTGAGTTACCTTCATTTCAGAGCACAGCAATACTTTGCACACCACCTGTGAAGTGCAAATTCTGGATGCAAGTCTTTTCTCAAAGAACTTTATACTCACACATAACATGACTTGTAAAGAGCAGATAACTGATGAGAGGTGCCAGACTGATCTCCTGCTCTGCTTTTGCCTAGCCTTTTCTTAACCTGTAGCTTAGAAGCAGGCACAGGTGTTCCTCACAGGCAGTGTCCATCCATAACTCCAGCCACAGCTGTAGACATACTCTGAAAAAAGAAAGAGTAAAATGTGTGGTTCAGTTCATTGGAGCCGCAGCATTTGTTCTGTGGCCGAAGAGTCCTCTTTCTTCATTGTGTGCTTTTGGAGGTAAGTGCTAGGCCATCACTGTGACTTCAAAGGTCTTATTAGAAATGTGTGAAACACAGAAATGCCTGTTCTCCACATCATCAACAGGCTAACATTTAGCCAAAAGTCTCCTGCCAGAAGAGCAAGAAACTTCATCTGCTGAAAAGTTAACATCTTTTCCTCTGTCTTTTTAGACTTTCCCGAGGATAAGTCTCTTGAGTATAAGCTTATTCCTGACTACTTCCATCTACAAAATTGTGAAAAGAACATGATCATTGCATGGGGGGGGGGACGACGACGACCAATGAACAGCGTAGAAAAGAGTCTCCACTACTCTGTTGGATCCCAGTCATCAGCCAGAGAGGTAAGTGGAAGCTCAAAAGTTGCTCTTTCTTACTGACACTCTGGTACAAACCTGCATGCACCTTTAGTATGAGGACAAAAACAGAGGAGGGCTTTCATGTGAGTCTTCATATCCAAATGCCTCCTAATCTGCAGCCAGAGTCACTGGACGCAGGAGCAACACTGACACTTTTGCTCTCTGCAACTTGAGAAGTGTAATTTTGTTCTTGCATTTCATTTCTCCCTCTCTAACCAACAGAGCTAATAATAACCTCCTCATTGCTGCACTGGGTTTAGTGCATTAGTAGCTGTCAAACATCTATAGATGAGTAAGGGACTATTTAAGGATATGTCTCCTTGGCACAGTACAGCACAGTGTAAAAATACAGGTTCAGGGAATTCTAATTAGGTCTCTGCTCTGCCCTAATAATAAGCTCATGATGAACATGGGGAGTGCCAGGCATAAGAGAGCTCCACAGTAGCAGCATTCAAGGTTTCCAAACTCTGATGAGTGACTAACCTGAGTTCAACCACTTGCACTGGAGCTCAGACATCACCTCCCTCCCTCTTCTACATTTCTCACTAGTGCCACTCATTGTCCACTTTTGGCTTCCATCCATCCATTCCTGAACCTGCTTGGAACCCACTGTAACTTGCAATGCCTCTATATTCTCTCAAATGGCTTCTTTCACAGCCATACTCAGGCTATAACCTTAAGAACATAACAAAGAAAAGCTAGAGGCACTGTTTGTGATCTCGGGGAAGGCATATCAGCAGGACTTAAAACTTAGATATAGAAATAACTCTGTTCCAGAAGAGTAACTGTGGGAGAAGAATTTTAATTAGGATTCAGAAGTTCCCCACCTCCCCATGCTGCATACTCATCCCTCATGCCTGGAGAAGTCGCTGCAATTCCTATTGCAGTCACAGCCCCCTCATTTCCAGCTGTCAGCTCTGCATCTTCCCTTTAATTAAGGGAACTAGCCAAAGGAAAGCCACTACTATTTGACAGCACAAAAATGCCATTTTCAAAGCTTTTAAGATTCATTCAAGAGCTGCAGGAACCAGAGTTACGCTACTGAACTGAAGAAAACAAGCTCCAGCATAGGAATCACAGCAGAGATTTTAGCAGCTGGGAGAATTTCTGGGAGGTTCATACACCTGGTATCAACCTTGTGTCCATTTTATTTTATAGATGAACCTGTTCTCCTCATATATTTTTCTCTGTAATACTGAAGATCTGGGAAAAAAAAAATGTTTGAATAGGTCTTGTTCTTGCAGAGAACTTCAAACAATAAAAAAAGCCCAACATAGCACAGGCAGCAGCAAACTTCATCAGTTCACTTGAACACTGAATTTCCCTGATTGCAGCAGCATTTTTCTATATGCAGTTCTGAGAGCAAAATAAATCATGGAATCAACCAGGTTGGAAGAGACCTCCAAGATCATCCAGTCCAACCTAGCACACAGCCCTAGACAATCAACTAGACCATGGCACTAAGTGCCTCAGCCAGGCTTTTCTTTAACACCTCCAGGGATGGTGACTCCACCACCTCCCTGGGCAGCCCATTCCAATGCCAATCACTCTCTCTGGGAAGAACTTCCTCCTAACATCCAGCCTAGACCTCCCCCGGCACAACTTGAGACTGTGTCCCCTTGTTCTGTTGCTGGTTGCCTGGCAGAAGAGACCACCCCCCACCTGGCTACAGCCAGCAAAAGACCAGGAAAGAAGAAGTAGATAAAATAGAGTACATTGTGATGAAGTTTAAGTATAGGCCTTAATTTGGCATTTGGATAATACAGTGGGAAGCGATTAGAAAGACATGGAGTAAAGAAGATTTAGCCCATGTGCCTGTCTACTTAATATTAATCTCATCCTCTGTTTGCCATGCATATTAATCAGCATATTGTAATTACTGTGTTGTCTCTGTCCTGGTGCTCCTGCTGCTGTCCCTTACTGCGACAGCACTGCATACCTTCCATTGCTTGCTTTTCTAAAGGGAAAGGCTGCTAGCCAAAGAATGTGTCCTCTGCTGCAGAAAGAGGATTTAGAAGGTTTGGATTTGAACTGAAACATTCAAGTTCAAATGCTGAAATCCATTATAATGCAAGCTAAACTAAATTAGGACAAAATTCCTAGCAAGATTCCTTAATCATGTTCATAGTGATAACCACACGAAGTTTTATCACTGCTGTTTCTTTCTGTGGTATTTCAAGGAGTCCTGTCCCTTAAGACGACCACAGAGACAAATTTCCAACCCAGGGGAACATGGAATCATAGAACTGTTTAGGTTGGAAGGCACCTCGAGATCATCCAGCTCCAAACCCCTGCCATAGGCAGGGACACCTCCCACTAGAGCAGGTTGCTCAAGGCCTCATCCAGCCTGGCTTTAAACGCCTCCAGGGAGGAAGCATCCACAACCTCCCTGGGCAACCTGTTCCAGTGCCTTACCACCCTCACTGTAAAGAACTTCCTCCTAACATCCAGTCTAAATCTCCCCTCTTCCAGCTTAAACCCATTACCCCTCGTCCTGGCATTACTAGACCTTGTCAATAGTCCCTCCCCAGCCTTCCTGTAGGCTCCCTTCAGATACTGGAAGGCCACTACAAGGTCTCCTCGAATCCTTCTCTTCTCCAGGCTGAAGAGCCTCAACTCTCTCAGCCTGTCCTCATAGCAGAGGTGCTCCAGCCCTCTGATCATCTTCACGGCTCTTCTCTGGACTCACTCCTACAGTTCCATGTCCTTCTTGTGTTGAGGGCTCCAGGACTGCACACAGTACTCCAGGTAGGGTCTGACGAGAGTGAAGGGGCAGAATCCCCTCCCTTGCCCTGCTGGCCACACTGCTCTTGATGCAGCCCAGCACACAGTTGCTGTCTGGGCTGCATGTGGTCACTGCTGGCTTATGTTGATCATTTCATCACCCCAGACCCCCAGGTCCTTTTCCTCAGGGCTGCTCTCAGCCATTCACCACCCAGCCTGTATCTGTGCCTGGGATTGCACCAACCCAGGTGCAAGACCTTACACTTGGCCTTGTTGAATGTCATGAGGTTGGCCTGGGCACACCTCTCCAACCTGCCCAGGTCCCTCTGGATGGTGTCCCTGTCCTCTAGCAAGTTGACTGTGCCACACAGCTTGGTGGCTCTGGTTGTCCCTGGAAACTGTAATTTTGTTATTCAATCCTGTAATTCTGCTATCACTTTTTAAGTGGGTAGCAATGTCAAATCTTTGTCTTTTCTTTTCCTTCCTTTGGCTCTCTAGAGGAGTCTTGTTTAGGTAACTATGGAGGAGTAACCTGCCTGTGGCCTCCAAGGCCACAGCTGCAGTGAATTTCTGCTGTGCAATCATGGCCTGCTTGGGCCTAATGGGAAACAATAGCAGTGGCAGAAAATGAGCACTGGGGGCTTGGGGGTTTAGCTTGCTTGAGGTGTAGGTCTGGGAGGGAATTCTCCTTTATCCTCTATCTGTATTTGGTATTAAGGATTCCTGTATTCTGTATTATTTTTTCCTACACATCTTTAAATACACTTTTCTGTATTCCTCTCCAATACAGTAAGAGTGTTATTATTTTACATCCTTTTTTAAAAAAGTAAAATAATCAATCTGTCTGCTCTTAAACAAAAGTGTAGGCACTGCCCTCAAAAACTGAGATGTCACTTGCCACAAGGGCACAACATAGTACTGTTGTGGTAGGCCTGATGGGCCAGAAATATACTGGCTTGCCCAGGCGTGTTTTTCTCCTGTGGTAGACAAGGTACACACACTTAGCTTGTGCATGCCTTGTGCAAGGCCTGTGATTTTCCCAAATTTGCATAAAGCAAGCCTATGGTTTCACTTAATACGGTCAAGCTCGGATAACTGCCTTTCTGATTGGCTATTCTGTGTCCAAAGACCCATTAGTCTCAGTCCACATTGATAAAAGAAATACGCAGGTAAACACAGTGTGCTCTGATGTGCTCTGCCATTCTATTTGTGCCTGCTGTTGCCTGCTGCCATTGCTTACTGCCTTATTGTTTGCCTGACAGCTCCACTGTGGTGAGTTTACCAGGGACAGGTTCTAAATGCCTCCACATGATTGGCCTGCATAGCCAGTGTGACATTGTGCTGAGATTACACATCGCAAGACATCCTGCTTACATCCAAACATCTCCTGCCAAGACAGCAAGTCCTGGGGATACACAGATCATCCAGGAGACAAGGTCAGAGATTGTCTGCCTCCTTTCCCCAGAAGCCTGGGAAGAATCAAGTCTGAGCAGCTGACAAGACAGTAACAGAATTCCTTGAAAGTATTTGGGTACTGAAGCTGTAGCTAGCCCCACGAGTCAGGAGATAATATTTTGTGAGTAAACATTCACAGCCTCTTGTAGTTCACTATTGCCTTCTTCCATAAGCAGAAAAGAGCTCCTTGAGTCCATCTAGTAGGCAAACAGTATATTGAAAGCAAGTGATATTTGGCTGCAAGAATCTTCTCTTCCAGTTCAGTTAATGTTTATGTATTTTGCTGATTATTGCTAGATCTAGTTAGTATCTGTAAAATGCTTCTGTGACTGTGCAAGAAGTGATTATTATTAAAAGTAGTGGTCGAGGGTGGCGAGAGTTCTGAATATCAAAATCAACTAACAATATTAATTTTGGAAAATATCATCTTGGAATTAATTAATTATCCCCTTCATAACAAGTACAAAACAGGAGAGGAAAGGACATACAACAGAGTTAACGTTCAGGTAGGGAAATAGTTATAACTCTCTCTGCCAGGAAGATGAAGAGATCATCTGGAGATTCAGAAATTAAAGAGCCTCATCACTGGATCTTCATCAGATATGAGCATGGAAAATATGGAGCTCAAGTGCCATGTGTGTGATTAAGAGAGGAATGAACTGGACAAGTTTTAGGAATCTGACTGTATTTTCCTAGTCTGCTTTAAACAGTGTTGTAAATAGAAACATTAGAGGTGTTCAAGAAAAGCCTGGATGAGGCATTTAGTGCCATGGTCTAGTTGATTGGCTAGGTCTGGGTAATAGGTTGGACTGGATGATCTTGGAGGTCTCTTCCAATCTGGTTGATTCTATCTGTGGTTAAACATACAGCCACAGCCTGAAGATGCAGTAAAGGGTTTAGTAGCTGTGTCCCCTTCTTCCATGTGACGCTCCAAGAGGCCCTAATTATTTCATCCTAACCTTTTCAGGTAAGAAGGCCATCTATTTGATTTAGATGGTATGATACCTGGTTAAAGCATAATTGCTCCATTCCCAAAGCAAGTAACTGCACACTGAAAGTATGAATTCTCTTCAAGAAGTTATCCCATGGCACAAGATAATCTGGTCTTCAAGCTGGGCATACCTCTTGCACCCACAGACCTTTTGTTCATGAAAGCAATTAAGTGAGAAAGAAAACATCAATTTTAAAGCATAGGTTATAGGAGGGAAAAGCAACATGGCCAGTTGCCAGGGTATGATAAAGGATCATGAAATTATCTTGAGATGATGATGGTGAAATGATTCCAATCACATTATGACTGTAAATTTTCATCGTTTTGATTTCCTCTATTTCTGCTGTTTCTCTTATTTTCTTTTCCTTTTTGGCCCTGTAGTCCATTAGGCTGCAATCTTGCTATTCCCCCCTACAGAGTTGAGTGGGGATGTTGTAATCAGCACTTCAGACAGATGTGCACAAGGAAATGCCAATGGATTTAGAAAAAATTGTATTAGTGACTGCAAAAAAGTGACTGTAAAGTGCTTGTAATCAGCATGACAATTATCTACAATTAAAGAAGACAGTCATAAAGCTCTTGTTTCAGTGAATATAAACAGAAAGTGTCATCCACAATAATTTGTCTGGTCTAAGATAAATCTGTTAATGCTCATAGTGTTTAATCTGTACAATAGTCTCAATGCTTCCATCAATATCGTGGTCCATACTCTGAAGTGATGTATAAGGAGTGGGGTTTCTTACACCACAGGAGGTATGGGGACTGTTATTACTGTTTGTGGCATGGTAGTGCCCAAATCAGTATTCCACTGTGCTGTCACAGTAAGAATAGGTTAAGCAAGTCTAGACAGCTAAGAAAACAGCAGGTTAAAGGAAAAAGCAAGGCACAGAGAAGACTGACATAGAGATTGCACAGCAAATTAACAGCAGAGTCAGGAAAAGTGTTATGTTTTTTTTTAGCACACATGGCAGCTCACCAGGCTGCACCACCAGCCAGGTCTGGAGTAACACATCCTAATCATCTTCCACATTAATAATGGCCAGTGATGAGCTGTGTATTATGTGGCCTCTGGGATATAGAAATTGACCATTTTTGTGTGATTTCATTAAAGGTTTCCTTCCATTGCCTTCCCCTCCATGCAAATGCAACTTATCATTTCCCACAGACACTTGAAAGCTTTCCCTTCACACTCTGAAACACTCAAAAGACAGCAGGCTCAAACTAGCACAACTATGTTTTAGTTTGGCTTTCGTTGTTATTATAGCTATTGGACCTTTTTTGTGCTCTGCTGTATTAAAGAGCCTTATGATATTGCATAACATTTCTTTGAGTAGGTTAGTCTTGATAAACATCAGATTGGAAGAAAAGAAAAGGACTCTAAACCCATTTTTACTTTGTGTCTTTGTAGAAAAAGCATGGTTTAAGAGTTAGTAATGAGAGACGACTCTTCATGACAACTCATCCGGCTGGTGAAGACTGAACTCTTTGGAATTGATTGACGCTGGGAGTGATTGAGAATGCTTGAGCTGGAGTGGACAATCAAATTTTAAAGTGGTAAGTACAAGGTGTGATGAATCCTGACTTTGCAGGAGGTAGGAGCTCACTTGTTCAAAGACATAACAGGGATGAATAACGCACAGATCTGAGATGTCTGAAAGTAATATTGGATCGAAAGGGTTGAAAAGAGCTCCTGAGGAAAATAAAGATAATGTAACTGGGTTGTTTTGTTTGTTTGTTTGTTTGTTTGTTTGTTTTTTAATTCAGGTTAAGTTTGTGGTATTTTTATAGTACAGAGTGGTAGATTAAGAAACAAGTACGGATAATACAATTATATTATGAGGTAAATAACTATGACATCTTAATTTATACACATGCAACATGATTGAATGCCATGACTTCCACGAGACCTTCACGTCGCCAGTTTGGAAGTAATTTGAATTCAAGTGAATTATTTTGACAGATGGCACCAAATTCTGACAGATGGCAGTGTAACCGAGCTAAATTCCAGGTTTCAAAACCTAATTGCACGTGTGACAAGCTAATAGTTCAAGATACAAATGCAACTTAGGAGAAAGAAAGAAGCAGGGAGGGAGATAGAAATGGATTCTGCAATTTTAGGTAAATTAAAGCAGGTGTTATTTTTTTAAAAGGAGAAATTGCTGTTGGTTAGTGGGCATCACTAAGGTCCTTTATCCAGCTGCCAGTTTGCTTTTCTGCCATCGCTTTGCAGCAGGTCCCTGAAGCCCTGAGCATTTGACAGATATGTTGCTGCTCATCGCTGTGCATGCCACATGATATTTCACACCCCTGCATCTGTCTGTTTCTGACGGGTGCTGTGGTGCTGAGTAGGTGTAAACTGAGAGTAGGGTTAGCTGGCTAGTTTATACCATTGCTGTAAGCTTCTCCTGATAAAATATGCTGTGATACTCTGCTCTAGTGATCCAAAGCTTTACAGCTTTGGGGACACAGTCTCAAGTTGTGCTGGGGGAGGTATAGAATCACAGAATAAAAGAATCACTCATGTTGGAAGGGACAACAAGGCAAGGTTGGACGTGGCACTTGGTGCCATGGTCTAGCCTTGAGCTCTGTGGTAAAGGGTTGGACTTGATGATCTGTGAGGTCTCTTCCAACCTTGGTAATACTGTGATACTGTGATACTGTGTGACATGCCCAGGGACACCCTACCTTAGATCAGGCTGTCCACAGCCTCATCCAGCCTGGCCTTAAACACCTCCAGGGACAACCCATTCCAGGCTCTCACCACTCTCATGCTCAACAACTTCCTCCTCACATCCAGCCTGAACCTACCCATCTCCAGCTTTGCTCCATTCCCCCCAGTCCTGTCACTCCCTGATATCCCGAGAAGTCCTTCCCCAGCTTTTTTGTAGGCCCCCATAGGATTCTGGAAGGCCACAAGAAGGTCACCTAGGAACCTCCTCTTGTCCAGACTGAACAGCCCCAACCTTTTCAGTCTGTCTTCATAGGAGAGGATGTTAGGGCTGGATGTTAGGAGGAACTTCTTCACAGAGAGAATGATTTGCTATTGGAGTGGGCTGCCCAGGGAGGTGGTGGAGTCTCTTCCAACCTGGTTGATTCTATGACTCACTGTAGATGTCTCTGGTATTACTATTTTTCCTATCTTTTAAAACTGACCACAGTTCTTGTAAAACTACATACAGAGGACAACTTATACACTGAGAATTGTTTTGCATTTGATATTTTTTCTCTGTTTTTCCTTCCAGACTGAAATGCCAGTAACATATTTAATAGCATTTACGAGGGACATTTAAATAAAGACACCCAGGCATTTAAATCCATTTGAATCTACTAAGTCCATTTGAATGTGCTTTTACAAAGATCTTTCAAATAGTGTCATTATGGGCTGCATCAGAAGAAGTATGGCAAGCAGGTTGAGGGAGGTGATTCTCCCCTCTACTCCGCTCTGGCAAGATCCCACCTGGAGTACTGCATCCAGTGCTGCAGCCCCTATTACAGGAGGGATGTGGAGATGCTGGAGCACGTCCAGAGAAGGGCCACAAAGGTGATCAGAGGGCTGGAAAACCTCTCCTATGAGAACAGACTGAGAGAGCTTTGGCTGTTTCATCTGGAGAAGAGGAGGCTGTGAGGTGACCTTCTTGTGGCCTTCCAGTATCTGAAGGAAGCCTACAAAAAAGCCATGGAGGGACTTCTGAGGATATCAGGGAGTGATGGGACTAGGGGGAATGGAGCAAAGCTGGAGATGGGTAGGTTCAGACTGGACTTGAGGAGGAAGTTGTTCATCATGAGAGTGGTGAGAGCCTGGAATGGGTTGCCCAGGAAGGTGGTTGAGGCCCCATCCCTGGAGGTGTTTAAGGCCAGGCTGGATGAGGCTGTGGCCAGCCTGATCCTTGGGGAATACCAATGCATGACTACCTTAGCTTAACCTATTTGCAAGAGAAGCACAGTGAAATACACAGGGGAAAAAAGACCAGCATAAAACAGAAAAAAATCTTCCACCATAAAACAGAAAACCCAAACCGTCAGCAAGCTGACTCCCACTTGTTCCACTGACATGCCTCCAGAGAGATGCCCACACCCAAGACCATGGAACCCAGAAGCAGCAACCAGAACAGGAAGCCTCCCATGTTGCAATTTGAGCTTCAAGCCCCATGAGACTTTTCTCCAGTTAGCACTTTCACTTTTTGAAGCTGGCATGACTGTAGCATGGTATGAATAACTGCAGCAGGTTCAATTCAATCCATGACAAGGCCATGGAAGTTTCAGATCAAGCAAGCCTGGCCAGCCTCACTCCTGAGGCCCTGCAGACTCAGTCCAAGGCATCTGGGATGATATTGGCAAGACCCATAATGTATTCCACGACCAGAGAGTCACGTCATATTCCAGATGGATGCTAAATGATAATATAACTAGCCAACTATGAATTTTCAAAGGAAAGCATGATTTCTTTGCTTTGGCAAAAATTCAAGTTTGCTTTTGCATGGACACCTTATCACTATAAAACAGGTGAAAATGACAACCTATCTTATAACTGGCACAGGTTTTATGATACAGATCACTTCTGTGCTCTTTTTATCTGAGGTACAGATCATTTTCTTCATAGTATCTAGTAGAGAGCTGTATTTTGGCTTTGTACTGAAAATTATTGATACCACAGAGATGTTATCAACATCTCTAATGAAAAGAGAGATGTTTTCATTATTGCTGAGCAGCACTTACAGTCAAAGTTTTTGCTTCTCCTCACACTGCCCCATCAGCAATTAGGCTGGGGGTGCATGAGAAGCTGGGAGCGTATGCAGCTGGGGCAACCAACCTTAACTGGCCAAAGGGATATTCTATACCATATGATATCATGCTCAGTATATAAAGCTCAGGGAAAGAAGGACGAAGAAGGGGATGTTTTGAGTGATGACATTTATCTTACCAAGTAACCATTAAGTGTGGTGGAGCCTTGCTTTCCTGGAGATGGCTGAACACCTGTCTGGTGATGGGAAGTGATGCATTAATTCCTTGGTTTGCTTTGCTTGCATGTGCAGCTTTTGCTTTGCCTATTAAACTGTCTTTATCTCAACCCCTGAATTTTCTCATTTTGGCCCGTCTGATTCTCTCCCTCACCCCATTTGGCAGGAGCTGGGTGGTACTCAGTCGCTGGCTGGGGTTAAACTGTGACATTTACATATGACAAATTGCTTCAGACAGTGCACCGAGTTTCTTTACTGGAAAGATGAGAAGCTCTCCTAAATCTTTATTGCTGAGGTTTTTGCAAGACTGATGTCTTGGTGGGGAATTAATCATAAAAATGTGCCTGCTCTTAAAAAGGAAGGAGATAGATGTTTGCATTGAAGAACTGGTTGGCTATGAAATAGACTATTTAGGCCATACTCTTCTTCACATTACTGAGATGTGGATGATTCTGTAAACACTACTGACTCACTAGGGTAATTTGTGTGATGGAAGTACCCAGATGTAACTTTGTTAGAGCTGCAATAATAATAGAGAAAGATTTTGTGGTAGTCTACCATCTACCTCATATTTGAGAAGTACAGAGAACACCATTCCTGTACTTCTTAACCATACAGCAGTTCTGATATCACTCTGCTGTACTTGGCTGTCTCGACTTCTGGTTGATGGAGAACACTCTTGACCCTGCCCTGGTTGTGGGTTCTTTTTCCCCTCATATATGGTCTTATCAAAACCAGAGCTCCCTGAAGACTCTCTCTCTATAAAATAATTAATATAATATATTATAATCAATAATTATAATAAATGTAATTAGATATGTGTGTGTGTATATATACAAATAAATCCAAAATGCATTTTTACAGTTATTATTATTTTGCCCCCTCTCTAACCAGCTTTTGTCCTTTTGATCTGTGGACTTACTCATTTGTGTGGATCACTTTCTTCCTTAATGCACTAGAAAATCTCAAAACAAGTGACAGGTATAACAATCAGTTAAGCCTAAGTTATCCTTAGTCTCTCATACTAAATATGCACAACTAGATTTTAAGAACATATCATTTATTCTATCCTTTCCTTTTTTTAACTTCCTTTATACTATTTCACTGTTCTTATTTTAAACACAATTTACCTATTCATGTTACTAAAATAAAGGCTGGATCTGGTGAGGTGCTCAGCATTTACATCCTTCTACTGATTTCAACAGCTTGTCCCATGAGACACTCAGCATCTTGAGGAATCCACCTACTTGCTTTTTGAGTACTGTGACTATGTTCTGAATCACCCAAGCTAGCGGCAGTTTCGTTTGCTAGAAGTTTGAGCTCTTAGTGCTCTTAGGCTCTTCTCTCCAGATAGAATCATAGAATGGTTTAGGTTGGAAGCGACCTCAAGGATCATCCAGCTCCAACCCCCCCGCCATAGGCAGGGACACCTCCCACTAGAGCAGCTCGCCCAAGGCCTCATCCAGCCTGGCCTTAAATGCCTCCAGGGAGGAAGCATCCACAACCTCCCTGGGCAACCTGTTCCAGTGTCTCACCACCCTCACTGTAAAGAACTTCCTCCTAACATCCAGTCTAAATCTCCCCTCCTCCAGTTTAAACCCATTCCCCCTCATCCTGACATTACCAGACCTTGTCAATAGTCCCTCTCCAGCCTTCCTGTAGGCTCCCTTCAGATACTGGAAAGCCACTATAAGGTCTCCTCGAAGCCTTCTCTTCTCCAGGCTGAAGAGCCCCAACTCTCTCAGCCTGTTCTCTTAGCAGAGGTGCTCCAGCCCTCTGATCATCTGATAGATAATCACTTTTTTTCACTTCTAACATGCTGAATGCAGATCTTTATTGCTCCTGCTTCCTGATCTATATTGATTCCTCTGCTGGAAGTCAGAACAGACTGTGCAATGCTCTTGTCTGAAGGAGGTGGCGATAAGGCTGTGACACTGTTACTCTTGCATTCCCTCTTGCTTTGATGTATCCATAAAAATGAATTAGCATATTTGTGTTGTTCATCTGTAGACCATAAATGTTAATGGAGTAAAACTTGACTATATCCCTGCTGCACATGTGCTTGGAGAAATACTGTAACTCTTAAAAAAGTTAATGGGGGGAAAAAGATCAAGTATTTCTTGTCATTTTCAACCCTTTCTCTACTAAAACTAGGTATCTTTCAGGCCACTTCCTCTCTCCACCAGCTGTCTAGTACACCAACACCTTTTTTAAACAAGCTATGGAACATGTTAGGAGGCTTTATTTTCCTGTAGTGTGATAATATTGGAGTTACTCATCCATGCAGAAAAGGTAAAAGAAAAATGCCTAAAGCTGTGATTCTCAAGTTTCCCATTTTTCTTTCTGCTGATGATATTGCTCTACCAGCCCTGGATTTGCAGTCAGGTAAAGAGATTTTAAAATAGAGCAGGATAGCTATTCTCAGTCAGCTGAGCCTATTCAGTCAGATCACTCAAAACACATCAGGTATGCCTTTGAGCTCAAGGAATTTGGTGAATAAATGCCCTGTGGTCTCAGGTTCACTTTGCTCATTCTCTGCACAATCTCCCTGATGGAGATTCCCATGAGTCTGTAATGGAAATTCCTAGAAGTCAGTTTGTGATGGTCTGGGTGTTGCCTGCCCCCCCACACTTAGGAAAATCACCCAGACTAGGCTCAGTCAATCTGGGAATTGAATGAAGCTTTATATTTACAGCTTAGCACAATATACAAGCAGAGATTTACAGTATATATAGAGCTATATACAGAAATATACAACTTAAAAGGTAATATAGAAACACAACAGCCCTCCCAGAAACCAGAGGCCCCAGCTCCTAACCACCCTTCCACCTTCTCTCCACCCCTCTACCTTACCCCAGACTTTGCCTTATGCTCAAGGTAGTTTGGAGGGTCAGACAGGGTGGGTAAGAAGCAGATAGGTTAGTCAGCAAGTTAGACAGAGAAGTGCTTGGAGCCAGAGCCAGAGCCAGAGCCAGAGCCAGAGCAAGACTCTCTTATCTATGTTCATGTTCTTCTTCTTATACATCTCAGCAAGCCTATGAGTGGAGTAGGCATCACCATTGTTTCCTTTTTCACAGCCTATAATCTAATTCTTCTCACCAAAACATTTTAGCTAGCTTCAAACTAGCACACAGTGGAATCAGACTGTCACACTAAAAAACAACCATACCATCGCTGGGGCACCATTGTGTCTGTTTCATCAATATAATTTGTGTAGAAAATACCAAAGATACCTATTGACTATAATGAGAAGTCTAAATACATTTGTACAAAAGGAGGATGTAGTAGAGCTATGTGTTCTCATGTAACATAAAGAAAGATGGGGAAATGACAACTTGACAGGTCATATTTTGAAATGAAAGATGAAGGTATGCTTGAAAGAAAAAGAAAAAAAGAGGGAAAACTATATTTGCTAATGCTTAGTTAATAAATAGTATTCATTATAAAGTGATTCATTTTCCCCAAGAAATAAGGCTATCAGAAACAGCACTAGCATTTGTGTTCTCAATATTACAGGATCACAGGATGTTAGAGGTTGGAAGAGACCCAAGGGGATCATCGAGTCCAATGGCCCTGTCTGAGGACAACCACACAATCTAGCACAGATCACAAAGCAACATATCCAGACAGGCCTTGAAAGTCTCCAGAGAAGAAGACTCCACAACCTCTCTGGGGAGCCTGTTCCAGTGCTCTGTGACCCTTACAGTAAAGAAGTTCCCCCTTGTGTTTAGGCAGAACCTCTTTTGCTGCAACTTACACCCATTGTTCCTTGTCCTATCACAGGGAGCAAGTGAGCAGAGCCTGTCCCCCAGCTCCTGGCAGCCTTCAGAAACTTATAAACATTTATCAAATCTCCTCTAAGTCTTCTCTTCTCCAGACTAAAAAGTCCCAGATTCCTCAGCCTCTCCTCATCAGCCATGCCCTCCAGTTCCCCCAGTCATCCTCCTAGCCCTCTGCTGGACCCTCTCCAGCAGATCCCTGTCCCTCTTAAACTGGGGAGCCCAAAACTGAACACAGTATTCAAGATGAGGTCTCACCAGGGCAGAGTAGAGGGGGAGGAGAACCTCCCTTGATCTGCTGGACACACTCTTCCTAATACACCCTAGGATCCCATTGGCCTTCTTAGCCACAAGGGCATTTGCTGTGCCATGGTTATTGGCTTCTCTCAGTTCATTTCTAAGTCATCTAACATTTATAGATCAAGGATTTATTGTTTTATGTGATCAGAGCTTCATTGGGGTTTGAATCCTCATCCATTTTTCTTTAAATATTAGGAGTTTCCCAGAAAAGCAGAGAATGGTAGAGATTTCTGTCAGAAATGCGACTTTCTAACACCATTTGTTTTCCTTAGTTATTTATAGACCTGTCCAGTGACTAAATCATGTATATGATTGCCTCTCGGTCACTAATGGATTTAGTCTCATTTAAACACTATTTAAACCCTGAAGGTTAAATAAATAATAAATATCTTCAGTTTTAAAAGAGGAAAAACAAAGGTGAGGAGAGATTAGTAACTTCAGTCTCCCTATTATTAAGCAGCTCCTTTTTAAAGATTAAATCAATAGAAACAACAGCTGTCAGCTCTTCTGAAAATCATGCAATCATAGCCTTAATTAAGTCAGCAAGTAAGTCAGCATTAGAGCTAAGAATACAGGTGAGGTTTTGTAGTGGTCTGATTTTAAACATAAAATATTATTTTGGGTTTTGTTTTTTTTTTTTGTAGTCATCAATCAGAAATGAGAACTGATTACAATGGTTTTGATACCTAAAACTATCAGATGAAATACACCATGAGACCACCTGCAGGTTTTTCACAGGACAGTCTGAGGTTAAGTCAATTGGATGGTTCATAAAGACCATCTGCAGGTTTTTCACAGGACAGTCTAAGGTTAAGTCAATTGGATGGTTCATAAAGACCATCTGCAGGTTTTTCACAGGACAGTCTAAGGTTAAGTCAATTGGATGGTTCATAAAGACCATCTGCAGGTTTTTCACAGGACAGTCTGAGGTTAAGTCAATTGGATGGTTCATAAAGTGCCACAAGGCAGAGAACAGAAAAACAGTAAGATGAGTGCAGCTGCACATTTTTGTCCTACCCTAGGGAACTAAGTGATCTTAGAAATATCCAGAAAAATTACATGAGGGCATATGTCTCAGATGTACACAGCCAATATTTTATCTCCTAGGAAACATTCATGTCTCAATGCCCTAGTAAATATTGCGTGGCAGGATCATCCATTTCCAGATGTTATAGCAAATTATCTTTCCCCACGTCTTCCAAATCAAAATATACATTTCCAGTGATCTTGGCATTTTTAATGCTGAGATAAGTTAGGAGTTAGAATGAACTGCAGGGTTCTACACTTTGGCCAGGACAATGCCAGGCAGTGCTATAGGCAGCAGACAGAGTGGCTGGAGAGCAGCCACGCAGAATGGGACCTGGGGGTACTGGTAGTTGGTAGCTGAACATGAGGCAGCAGTGTGCCCAGGTGGCCAAGAGAGCCAATGGCATCCTGGCCTGGATCAGGAATATTGTGGCCAGCAGGACAAGGGAGGTTATTCTGCCCCTGTACTCAGCACTGGTCAGGCCACACCTTGAGTCCTGTGTCCAGTTCTGGGCTACTCAATTTAAGAGAGATGTTGAGATACTGGAATGTGTCCAGAGAAGGGTGACAAAGCTGGTGAGAGGCCTGGAACACAGCCCTGTGAGGAGAGGCTGAGGGAGCTGGGGGTGTTTAGCCTGGAGAAGAGGAGTCTCAGGGGTGACCTCATTGCTGTCTACAACTACCTGAAGGGAGGCTGTAGCCAGGTGGGGGTTGGTCTCTTCTGCCAGGCAACCAGCAACAGAACAAGGGGACACAGTCTCACGTTGTGCTGGGGATGGTGTAGGCTGGATGTTAGGAGAGTGATTGCCATTGGAATGGGCTGCCCAGGGAGGTGGTGGAGTCGCTGTCCCTGGAGGTGTTCAAGAAAAGCCTGGATGAGGCACTTAGTTCAATGGTCTGTTTGACTGGACAGGACTGGGTGCTAGGTTGGACTGGAAGGTCTCTTCCAACCTGGTTGATTCTATGATTCTATGATTAATTTGCTCTCTTGATCCCTAGACTGAAGCTCCTAGTTTATTTTAATGGGAATTATGTCTGTGTAAGAATTGTCACTTTATCCTTAATGATTTTATTGCAGTAATGCTGAATAGCCCCAGCCATTTCTCCTCCACCCTGTGTTGTTAGACAGTCCAAAATTACAGATAGATCTCAGCTACATGAGACTCAAAATGTAAAGGCAAGACCTAGCTCAGCTATGCTGCACAACTAAACACAGTCTACATAGTACAAAGAGGTCCTACAGCCAAGAGGGAGCAATGCACAGCCTCTGGGTATAGCCATGACCTGAAGAAGCTTAGATTGGCTGATGTTCTTGCTTGTGCTTCCTTGCTGCAAGGCTAAAGTTAGAATAGATGAGCCTGGAGCTAAGTCCTCAAATATGGTAGATGACTTGCAAGCGTAGTGTTACTTGGAGTTGAAAATTTGCTTGGTTACACCGAAGTCATTATCATCCCAAAGAAATTGATTGTCTTTGTGTTAAATTGCAATCAAGAACTGCTATTAAGCCTTGAGCATTATTCCCTTGTACACTCTATGTGATCATATAAAATGCATTCACCTGATTATGCATTTTTTATGCTATATATATATTTTTGAATGTAACAAAGGGCTTCATGCTGAGATCTCAGCGTTCATCATGAAGATGAACTTTGTAGCCTGCTTATAATATAGGTAAGAACTGGCACAATTCTTCAGAGAGTCTATTTGACAACCAGTATAGGCTCATCAAGGGCAAATTGTGCTTGACAAATCTGATTGCCTTCAACAGAAATGTAAGCTGTGAGTGGTGGACGTTGGTGACCTGAATATCTCCAAGGCTTTTGATACAGTTCTCCAGAGCTTCCTCCTATAAAAGTTAGTGTGTTAAGTTGCAGACACCAGTCTGTGTGGTGTATGGGGATCTGGCTCACAAGCCAAATAGCTTTTTTTTCCCCTGAATATCTTTGTAAGTGATCTGGTTGATGGGATCAATAAAGTACATTCGGAGGTGGTTGAGGCCCCATCCCTGGAGGTGTTTAAGGCCAGGCTGGATGAGGCTGTGTCCAGCCTAATCTAGGGTAGGGTGTCCCTGCCCATGGCAGTGGGGTTGGAACTAGAGGAGAGATGGCTGAGTCACCATGGGTTTAAAGGTCGTTTGAATGTGGTGCATGGGGATATGGTTCAGGGATGAACCTTGTAGTAGGGTTATTGGTTGGACTTGGTGATCCTGAGGGTCTTTTCCAACCTGAATGTTTCTGTGATTGTGTGATTCCACGAAAGTGCTCTTTCATTTTCTGAAAGACAGGCTTTTCAAGTGTGACACTGCTTTGTAGGTCTATGTCTTCACAATAGTTCTTGATTTTCTTATTTTACTATGATTTTCAGCACTGACAACACTAATTGTTATTCCAGCATGAATTATTTTTGGCTTCTCTTGTCCCCTTTCTGGCTGTCTGTGGAGGACTGGGTTTGAAGAACTTCCATATTTTTTGCACTCTAAAGAAAACTGGAAATTAAAGACATTTCCATCTCCATCTTTCTCTCACAGGAATGGTCTTAACATATGGGAATTTCAGATTCCTGGTTCAGATAGGTCCATTGGGAGGCACACACACAGGCAGTTGCCCACCCACATTTGTATATGATTTATAACAGTATCTTGCTTTTATGGGTGAATAACTAACTACCTAGGATCATAGAATCAGTCAGGGTTGGAAGGGACCACAAGGATCAGCTAGTTCCAACCCCCCCTGCCATGCCCAGGGACACTCTACCCTAGATCAGGCTGGCCAGAGCCCCATCCAGCCTGGCCTTAAACACCTCCAGGGATGGGGCCTCAACCACCTCCCTGGGCAACCCATTCCAGGTTCTCACCACTCTCAAGCTGAACAACTTCCTCCTCACATCCACCCTGAACCCACCCATCCCCATCTTTGCTCCATTCCCCCTAGTCCTGTGACTGCCTGATAGCCTAAAAAGTCCATCCCCAGCTTTTTTGTAGCCCCCCTTCAGATCCTGGAAGGTCACAAGAAGGTCACTTTGGAGCCTCCTCTCCGCCAGATTCAACAGCTCCAACTCTTTCAGTCTGTCCTCATAGCAGAGCTGCTCCAGCCCTCTGAGCATCCTCGTGGCCCTTCTCTGGACACGCTCCAGCATCTCCACATCCTTCTTGTAATGGGTGCTCCAGAACTGGATGCAGTACTCCAGGTGGGGTCTCACATCTGTTCAGTGAAAACTTAACTGACCTTTTGGTTTGTGGAAGAGGGGGCAGATTTTGGCCTGTCAGCACTCTGTTCCTATCAGAATTAACTCACTCCTCCCCACCCCCCTCAAATGAAAAACACCCCAAAAAGTTGCAGTCTATTTCAAGGGAAGATTGAAACACTTTCCCCCTACACCTGTGAGCATCATCTTTCATGTAATAATCGAATCTGCCAGACTCACTAGGTACCAGCACACACCAAAACAAATGTTATGCTTGCCAAGGCATCTTCACAGCCACTGCAATTACTACTCCTGCCATACAACCAGCAAAAAAAACCCACCACCGTGTTTCATACACTTTCACCCCAGAATTTGATATACATCATGCAGCACACAGTATGTCCTCCTAGTAATTGTGTGGGTGACACTTGACAACCACTACAGAACAGGAAGACCTCGTGTAGAGAACTGGTGAAGGATAGAAACACATAGTTAGCAATGAAAGATTATTTCCTGAAAAATAACCACTTCCTAATGCAATGGAAACTTAAAGAGTAACTCCTAAAGGCAAGCCTGGAAAAAGAATTAGTAATTCTATGTATAAGAATTATGGTCTCAGCAGAAACACCACTCATGGAGTTCACAACAGTCTTTTTTTCTGAAGGGGGGGCACAAAAAAACTGGGGAGGGACTTTTTAGGCTCTCAGGGAGTGATAGGACTAGGGGGAATGGAGCAAAGCTGGAGATGGGGAGATTCAGAGTGGATGTGAGGATGAAATTCTTGAGCATCAGAGCAGTGAGAGCCTGAATAGAATAGAATAGAATAGAATAGAATCAACTAGGTTGGAAGAGACATCATCCAGTCCAACCTACCACCTAGCCCTATCCAGTCAATCTAGCCAGTTTTCTGCCCCCTTTCCATTTTACAATCACTAATGATTTCCTTTCTCACTGTTCCTGCTCTCTCTTCCCCTGCCAATCCCCTAAGAGCTACTGATTAACATAATGAAGCTGACCTAACGGCATTTGTGTTCTGTCTTGGATCTTGTTCCTTCTTATCAGACTGGATATTTTTCTTATCACACCCCATGTTTTCCAGCTAACTCAGTTGTGGTTCAAAGAAGAAAATCCTTCTCCTAAAACCCTTGTTTATGCAAAATAATGTTTGCCTTGTGACAATCTACTCTTCTTCTTGCTATCTAAATAAGGAAAGTTCCTTTCTCTTAAGCCAGTATTCAGTACAGCAAAGTGCTAAAGGTGAAAATCTAACTATGTTTCTATCTGCCTACAAAGGGACTTGTTTCCTGGAGCCTACTGAATCTTAACTATAGGTGCAGAGTGGAAACCACATCCTACAAACGTTAATTGTCCCTGGAGAGAAAAATAACAGGCTGTAGAGTGGGTGTGATTGCTTGAGTTATTCATAGCATCATAGAATCAGTCAGGACTGGAAGGGACCACAAGGATCAGCTAGTTCCAACCACCCTGCCATGGCCAGGGACACCCTACCCTAGATCAGGCTGCCCACAGCCTCATCCAGCCTGGCCTTAAACACCTCAAGGGATGGGGCCTCAACCACCTCCCTGGGCAACCCATTCCAGGCTCTCACCACTCTCATGCTCAACAACTTCCTCCTCACCTCCACTCTGAACCTACCCATCGCCAGCTTTGCTCCCTTCCCCCTAGTGCTGGCACTCCCTAATATCCTGAAAAGTACCTCCCCAGCTTTTTTGTAAGCCCCCTTCAGATACTGGAAGGCCACAAGTAGGTCACTTCTGAAGGTATGTTTGCTTTAGTCTAAAGGTCTCCTAGAGAGATGCTTACAGAGGAGCGATAGTTGTCGAGTTTGAATGGAATTATCAAGGAACAGTGCATACAAAGCTGTCTGGCCATCCAGTCCTGCATGATTAGTTGAGGTTGGCAAGAGATGGGAAAGAGTTGCTTTTTCATTACACTGAGACTCAAGAGTGTTTGAGTTTGGTTCTCTGTCCTGCTGTGCCTTGGTGACATGTTTAGGATGACATTCAACAACCTATTTAGCACTGAGGATCCCGAGAAGAGAAATATCAATTTTTTCCTTGCAGTGACACATCAATTATCCAATGAAGCAGTTCTTCAAAAGCAAGTGATCCCTGGCTGCCAGTACAACATTACCAAGTGGCTTATGTCTACCTCTCTCAAGACTTGGCTCTGTAGGAATGTGATGGTTTGGGTGTTACCTGCCCCCTGCCTCTTCTGAAACCACCCAGACTAGGCTCAGCCGAGCTGGAAGGTAACAAACCAAAGCTATATTTACAGCTTAGCACAATACACAAGCAGGTATGTGCAGTATATAGAGCTGTACACAGAAATATACAAGTTTAAAAGTAAACAGAAACACAACAGCCCTCCCAGAAACCAGAGTCCCCAGGAGGGGCTCCCAACCACCCTTCCACCTTCTTCCCATTCTTCTGTCTTATCCCAGACTTTGTCTTACATGCAAGGTGAGTTTGGAAGATAGGCCGGGGGGGTTAGAAAGCAGAAGGATTAGTTACACAGAAAGCAGGCCAGGGAGAAAAGTACAGGCACCCAGAGAGACACAGAGACTGTGTTAGCTGTGTTTCTATTCTTGTTTTTCTACATCTCAGCAAGCCTACGAGTGAAGCAGACATCACCATTGTTTCCTTTTCACAACCTGTAATCTAATTCTTCTCACCTAAATATTCCAGCTAGTTTCGGACTAGCACAAGGAGCAGATTTGCCATGACTGCAATGTATAGGAACTATCTGTCATCTCTTTGGAGTCTTTCAATCTTAAAAGCCTTCTATTCACTTATTTGTTTGCTTTCTTGTCTTTATTGCAAGTACTTAATTTGCTACAGCAAAGTATTTTCATAACCCACCAGACTAGAGCATTACATTGGGCTGCCAGTGAATGTGGAGATGTTTGAGGGAGCAAGGCTTTCTCCACATTCCTCCTTGAGGGAGCAAGGCTTTCTGTCATTCTTGGTACTGAGGATTACCTGGGAAAGTAAGAGTCAAATCTGGTGGGACCTAATCCATTTTTCCAGGAAAAAATTTCTTCACTGAAAAATCACTTAAACTTTTCTGGACTGCACATTGGGATCAGCTAAGAACATTCTTTCTAGAAGGGAGCTTAGAAGTGAATAAGCATGCATGCTATGTTGGGGATCAGTGGGGAACTCCAGACATCTAAATGGACAGGAAAGGTGAAGAGTCATCTCCTTCTGCCAGGCTTAGGTGCTTCAACTTTAAGAACTTGACCTTTCACTCCCCATAGACTGTCTATAGAATCATAGAATCAACCAGGTGGGAAGAGACCTCCAAGATCATCCAGTCCAACCTAGCACCCAGCCCTGTCCAGTCAACTAGACCATGGCACTAAGTGCCTCAGCCACGCTTTTTTTGAACACCTCCAGGGACAGCAACTTCACCACCTCCCTGGGCAGTCCAATCCAATGCCAATCACTTTCTCTGTGGAAAACTTCCTCCTAACATCCAGCTTATACCTTCCCAGGCACAACTTGAGACTGTGTCCCCTTGTTCTGTTGCTGGTTGCCTGGCAGAAGAGACCAACTCCTACCTGGCTACAGTCTCCCTTCAGGTAGTTGTAGACAATGAAAAGGTTTCATTTGTGCAAGCTGTGAACAACTATACAATTAAATCACAGAGTTCAGTTTACTGGTAAGTTAAATTCTCTTGGGAACACTCCCTGGCTCCTGAGGCCAAATGACATTTTCTTGAAATGATGCATATCCATCTTGTTAAACTCATGTTCTCCAAAACAGGCATACAAACTGACTACTGGGGATAACTCCTGGCCTATATTGATGATACTGTGAGACTGCTGAGTGTCCTGGGAACAAACATTCCAACCTGATTCATTCTGTGATAACTGTTTAATAATATTAATAATTGAATTCCAATNTTCTGGGAGGGGAGTTGTGTCTGTATTACCTTTTTCCCTTGTATATTTCTGTCTACAACTGTATACACTGTAAATATCTGCTTGTAAATTGTGCCAGCTGTAAATATAAGCTTCATTCAAATTTCCAGAGCCGACTGAGTCTAGTCTGGGTGAGTTCTAAAGTGTGGGGGGGCGGGGGACACTCAAACCACTACATCTGGGAAAAGTCCCCGTGTGCCATGTAATTTATTAATGTTGAGTTTAGGTGTCTGAAATGTAGATGCAGGTAAAGCACCTCCTGAATCTCAGAATTCTCACAGAAATGAGTAAGTCTTGGAGAAAGATTCCAAAAGAAACTTGATTTGCTGCCTGAACTGAGCCTACATCTGTCACTACTCCCTGTCTGATTGGATGCAGCAATCCTCCATGAATCCCACCTGCAGACTTGACCAAATCACTCTGTGGATCTACTGTGATTTCTCTGTTTGGTTCCCGTTCTGCAGAACTCAGGTTGTGGAAGAGGTGAAAACAGTTACCTATGTCTTTGTCTGACCTGCATCTAGGATCTAGATGGCCATGAACCTACATTCAGAAGTAGAGAAATGTTTCCATTCTTGAGGTTTATAGAATCTTTTTTGTTGGAAAAGTGTTTTAAGATGGAGCCCAACCATTATTTAACTATTGAGCCTGGGGCTAAACCATGCCCCTTAGCATTGCATTTATGCATCTTTTAAACACCTCCAAGAGATGGTGATTCAGCCATCTCCCTAGGGTGCCTATTACAGTGTTTAATAACCCTTTTAGTGAAAAAGTTTCTTCTAATATCTGATTTAAATCTCCCACGGTGCAACTTGAGGCCATTTCCTCTCATCCTATCAGTTGTTACTAGGAGTAGAGACCAACATCTGCTTTACTACAGTCTGCTTTCATCTAGTTCATAGATGAGTTCATAGTGACTTCTCCCCACAGCCTCCTTTTATCCTGAGTAAACAAGCCTGGTTCCCTCAGTCACTTGTAAGACTTTTTCTCCAGACAATTAATCAGCTTTGCTGCTCTTCTATGGACTCACTTGAGGACCTCAATATCTTTCTTGCAGTGAGGGGCCAAAAACTGAACACACTACTTAAGCTGTGGCCTCACCAGTGTGCAATGAATAATGTAAACTTCAGACAGTAAAATTCCTGTGATTTGGCAAAAATCAGGAGCACTGAAAATGAGACTTCAAACATGCCATCATCTTTTATTTGTCCATCTGTGCAATGGCATTGACAGTTTTAGGTGCACATGGAGGTCCTATAGCAATAGAACTAGATTTAGCACTGTGGTTTCTCTTAGAAAACAAACAACAACAAATAAAACCCCAAAACAGATTCTTGAAACTCCAGTATTGGATATTACCAATAAGGTCACAATAATTCAGTCTCATTTTCTGGGGAGAGCAGCATTAAAAATTCGGAATATTTTGACTGCCATCAAGCCAAATCTGACAGCACTGAATTCCAGATGCTTCTGAACTCACTAATGATACAGCCTTTAAGCCTTTGATCATTGCTCTGATTCAAAGGATATTAGGTGACTGCTTTTCCATGAAAATGCTCTGTACCTATAAGCTTCCAAAATGTAAAAAAAAAAAAAATTGAGTGGGAGGAAGAAATTTTCAAGGAGGAAAAAAAGTTTCTATGGCTCTTGTTGCTTGGCAACCAATGCCTTTTCCTCTGTATCTTAAGCAAATGAACATCCTTTGGATTTCAACTTTCAAACCCGGCTTGAAGTAAAAGCAAAAGGGAAATAATACAAATACACATTGTAAGCCAGTTTTTACACCAAGGACACTGCAAGGGGCAAGGAGTAATTGCAGGTCCACTATTGGCCCGTGCCATCCAGCCAAAGGCAACAGGGAAAGCAGGTAACAGAGAGTGAGGAATCATGACCCTTCTGGCTCACCATGAGCAGGGATATTCACGGTCTTTAAAATGATGCAAAGATGTCTTGCAATGAGAGAGTGAGGGGTCAGCTCATTTCATGCATCAAGCACATGATGGATGAGTGACTCTGCTATAGCAGATAAGTAAATGGACAGGGGAAAATGCCTTGTATGAAAGATCTTCTCTGTCTAGGAGAGAGGTGCTAAATCAGAACCAGATTTAATGAAGGCAGATATACTCATGTTCAAATTAAGGTGCACATTTTTAACAATGACAACAATTAAGCACCAAAGCAAGCTGTCTAGGGAGTCTTCCACTCTGTATCACTTAGAATCATAGAATCATAGAATCAAACAGGTTGGAAGAGACCTCCAAGATCATCCAGTCCAACCTAGCACCCAGCCCTGTCCAGTCAACTAGACCATGGCACTAAGTGCCTCATCCAGGCTTTTCTTGAACACCTCCAGGGATGGTGACTCCACCACCTCCCTGGGCAGCCCATTCCAATGCCAATCACTCTCTCTGTGAAGAACTTCCTCATAACATCCAGCCTGTACTTCCCCCTGCACAACTTGAGACTGTGTCCCCTTGTTCTATTGCTGGTTGTCTGGGACTTGAAGTCTTCAGGCTGAGATGGATGTTATTTGGAAAACACGGCTTAGCCAAAAAAGATTAATTACAAGGCAAACAAGCTGAAAGGAAATGCTATGTGGTACACAAGGGACCAATGTGAGGTTACCATACATTTATCCTGAAACTGACAAATACAATTAGGACTTTCCATTCAGTCAACCTGTGTACAAAGTGACTCTCCTCTGTAGCACCTAGTGCAGCCTGACACAAAGGCTTCATCACCGAAATATGCCATAGGGCAGATTCTTACACTGTCACAATCATAGAATCATAGAATCATAGAATGGTTTAGGTTGGAAGGGACCTCAAGGATCATCCAGCTCCAACCCCTTGCCAGAGGCAGGGACACCTCCCACTAGAGCAGCTCGCCCAAGGCCTCATCCAGCCTGACCTTAAACACCTCCAGGGAGGAAGCATCCACAACCTCCCTGGGCAACCCGTTCCAGTGCCTTACCACCCTCACTGTAAAGAACTTCCTCCTAACATCCAGTCTAAATCTCCCCTCTTCCAGCTTAAACCCATTCCCCCTCGTCCTAACATTACTAGACCGTGTAAATAGTCCCTCCCCAGCTTTCCTGTAGGCTCCCTTCAAATACTGGAAGGCCACTATAAGGTCTCCTCGAAGCCTTCTCCTCTCCAGGCTGAAGAGCCCCAACTCTCTCAGCCTGTCCTCATAGCAGAGGTGCTCCAGCCCTCTGATCATCTTCATGGCTCTCCTCTGGACCCGCTCCAGCAGTTCCATGTCCTTCTTGTATTGGGGGCTCCAGAACTGCAATGTATACATTAAGCCTGTATTTGGAGCTAAACTATAGCAGCTATTCCATCACTGGGTGACCCCAATTCAGTAGAGAAGATGGATGAGGAAAATCAGATAAAACCTGCATGTTGAAATGAAAACAGGTTTCATCAAATAGTCAAACTGGCACCATTATCAATACGAGATAGATAAAGTTGTACTTGGCCCAGCAAAACTGCAGCAGTCACAATAGTCATAAAGGCAGTCCTAAGGGACAGGAAGAAGAGCAGGTACTTATATAGGACACTGTATTCAGAAGCTACTCTCTCTACAGTCAACTTTCATTTTAATATACTGAGTGTGATGCTCATGGTGTGGGATGCACCTGTAGCCAACTCCAGTCAGCTGTTCCAGCTGATTCAGAACTGCTAATGGCCTGCAGCACATGGCTGGCCTGGGATTCTGTCCCAGAAAAACTGTTGGCACAGAAGTAGTAAGTTTCTAGGATAATTTCAATTCCATTATAAGATTCTGTAAATGTTATTCCCAGTCTGTCTTATTTACACTAAATAAATTTCTTATAGAAAAGAGAAGAGGAAAAAGGAGAAGAGAAGGGAAGAGAAGAGAAGAGAAGAGAAGAGAAGAGAAGAGAAGAGAAGAGAAGAGAAGAGAAGAGAAGAGAAGAGAAGAGAAG
>WAAF01014957.1:0-50937 GCA_013400475.1 Tricholaema leucomelas | reverse complement strand
AAAGGAAAGGAAAGGAAAGGAAAGGAAAGGAAAGGAAAGGAAAGGAAAAGAAAGGAAAGGAAAGGAAAGGAAAGGAATAGAAAGGAAAGGAAAGGAAAGGAAAGGAAAGGGAAGAGAAAAAAGGAGAAGAGAAGAGAAGAGAAGAGAAGAGAAGAGAAGAGAAGAGAAGAGAAGAGAAGAGAAGAGAAGAGAAGAGAAGGAAAAGAGAAGAAAAAGGGGAGAAAATGGAAAGAAAAGAAAAATAAAGGAAAGGAAGGGGTGGGGGGGAGGAAAAGAATATTACAACAGGGATGAACAGATGTAGGAACTGAAATAATTGTGAGTAACCTAAGATGAAATCTAGCCCAAGTGTGTCCTCAAGCCTGAAACAATGACCATGGAGAGACAGGATTTATGTTCTAATTGGAGAGAGAGTAAAGTAGGAGCATTGCCATGGTAGTAGGATCACCCTAAACACTTTACTATAGATATGCACTCACTTTATCTCTTGCCTTGTGGCTCAATAATATTTAATTACATCATATAAAGCAGCACAGCTTTGATATGGTAGCAAAAGAGAGTTTTTTCCTAGTTTACACTGAAGTTGGTGATTGGACTAACTGTCTCAGGAGAAAATTGATAGAATTCTACCTTCTGGGATGACTGCCCTGGTCAGGGGTTGTTTTGGAAAAGGCAAACACCTCTTCTTCATCGGTTGTGGGTGGTTAATTGATAGTCCCTAAGACAGTCTATAGTATCTGACATGGCAGGGAGAAGGGGTTATGATCACTGTTTTGTTTGTGGCTCTTGATAGGGCTGGCTGACTTGTACCCTTAACACTATGGCAGTCCTGGGCTGGACTAGATCTGCAGGAAACTACTCTTGATCAACTGGTGCTGCAATATAACCTAGCAACTGCATGACCTGAGTCTGTGAAAATCCAGTTTGGACTTTGTTACACACAGACTCCTAGTTAGGACATGGGCATTTGACTGCTTAATGGATTTAGCTCCAGGTGAACTCTTCATGATAATGCTTGCAATAGATCTGAACTGCTCTCATTTTTCCTGCCATATTACTTGAGTAGCTGGGGGGAAAGAAAGATGATTGTAAATGATGATAATGGCAGTGCTGCCAGGCATTTCCCATTCTGAATTATTTTCAGAACACAAGAACAAAGGACAATAACTGGATTTAGAAATGAAATATAGGAAGGACAATAGGTTTTGAAAGGAGATGTGGCTTAGGAGATGTGGCTTAGAAGATGTGTTAAGATTGTAAAATGTTTACCGTTAATACTCCTTCCTTTGGTCTTCAGGTACCAGATGGTGGAGTTCAGGATTTTGCGTGGTAAGAACAGAATACCAAGCAGGATCACAACCTTGGAATTCAGCAGGGCAAACTTTGGCCTTTTCAAGCAGTTGCTAGGGGAAATCTCATGGGACAGGATACTAGAAGGCAAAGGGGCCCATGATAGTTGGTTAATATTCAAGGACCGCTTCTTCCAAGCTCAAGATCAGAGCATTCCAACAAGTAGGAAAGCGAGACAGGGAGCCAGGTAAACAAATAATTGCTGAGAGCTGATCTGGAAGACACATTCAGACCCAGTACAACTTTCACAAGAGCTACAAAACGAATCTGCTGAGAAGAGACTGATATTATCAAACTTAGACATATAGACACAGCTTTGGCAAGGAAGTGAATTCATACTTACTGTTTGTAGGGCTCCAGGTAAGGGCTCTGGTCTGTGTAGCTACATACAGCATTGCTATTGTAAATAGTCTTATGAATTCATAAAATCACAGAATCATAGAATCAACCAGGTTGGAAGAGACCTCCAAGATCAGTCCAACCTAGCACCCAGCCCTGTCCAATCAACTAGATCATGGCACTAAGTGCCTTAGCCAAGCTTTTCTTCAAGATCTCCAGGGATGTCGACTCCACCACCTCCCTGGGCAGCCCATTCCAATGCCAATCACTCTCTCTGTGGAAAACTTCCTCCTAACATCCAGCCTAGACCTCCCCTGGCACAACTTGAGACTGTGTCCCCTTGTTCTGTTGCTGGTTGCCTGGCAGAAGAAACCGAGTCCCATATGGCTACAGCCTCCCTTCAGGTAGTTGTAGACAGCAATGAGGTCACCCCTGAGCCTCCTCTTCTCCACTCTAACACCCCCAGCTCCCTCAGCCTCTCCTCACAGGGCTGTGTTCCAGGCCTCTCATCAGCTTTGTTGCCCTTCTCTGGACAGGTTCCAGTATCTCAACATCTCTCTTGAATTGAGGAGCCCAGAACTGGACACAGCACTCAAGGTGTGGCCTGACCAGTGTTGAGTACAGGGGAAGAATAACCTCCCTTGTCCTACTGGCCACACTGTTTGTGGAAGGGGTCAGAGTATTTGGACTGAGAATAAAGCCAAGGGTTTTTCATCTGCCACTACAGAGGGAATGGAAGGATGGCTTAATGGACTGTGGTGCCTTAAGCACATGTGTTATGAAACAGAACCAAAATCAGAAGTGTTCAGTGACTGACAATTGAAATTTCTACAGTCACATAGTCATTTGGCCTTAGTCTATGAAGTTGCTTCTGCTTTATTTGCGTTTTAACAAACCCATTCATAGGACTTAATTGTTTTTCATGAACCAAGAAAGTAGTTTCAGAAATTCACAAATCCAGAAGATTTGCCCATTCCCAGTATAGCCTTGAATAATTGGAACAGATTAGATTTGCTTTGTTTTGCAGAAGAAGAAACCACACTGGCTGTTCTTAGGATTGCTTTTCAAGTGTTTCCTTTTGATCTAAATGTTCTCCAATTGCTGTCAATTAATGTCAAAATGACTGCTTTCTATTTTCCCACCATTTCTTAAAGCCTTTCAAAATAATGATCAGTGGACTGTAATATCTTGCCCACCCATATGTGCCCAGCCCTACACACTTTTGGAGTGTAGGCAGAACTGACACTGTAAAGATACTTATCTAGTTCCTGAGGCAACTGAAAAGAAAATTAATGTCTAATGTTTTTTATAGTAGCTGCAAGAAAGCTGCTTAAAGATGAAAGCAAAGTTCTTTCTTGTTGAGGAAAAAAACCAATAGTTTGAAACTCCAAGATCAATGAAACTATGCCTTGCTGAAACCCTTTTTCTCTGTTATAACAGCATACAAGTGCACAAATACCCAAAATGATAACAACAAAAAAGCCAGCTCCAAAACGGTGTTTGTAGACATCCCAAAGACAAACAGCACAGAAATTCTTGCCAGATGGTAATTTGTACCTTTAACAAAGAAGAAACATTTTCCTCTTCNCTCAGCTTCTCCCCAGCAGGCAAAGCTCCCCAGCGAAGAGAAGAAGCAAGTGACCTAATCTTTGTTTTGCCTTTCTTCTTTACACATCCCAGCAAGACTGTGAGGGAAGTAGACCTCACCATTGTTTTCATTTTACAGCCTATCATCTAGTTCTTCTCACCAAAACATGCTAGCTAGGCTCAAACTAGCACAATTTGCCTGTCTTACTAATGAACAAAAGTGATGAGTTTGGCTAGAGCTCAGTGTTGAATGTGGAACAAGCTTCTCCTAGAGGTCACAACCATCATTTATTGTGCTCCTTTTACTGGTTTTTTTTTTTTTTTTTTTGTAATTACTTCATATTCCTAGAAAAGCAGCCCCTTTGTGCCAGGACTAGAAATTCTTTGAAGCTGCAGAGGAATTTTTTTAACTTGACTTCCTTTTGTATGGCATTTTGGGGTAATTCCTGTCAGAAGAAAAAAAAAATGATTGTGTACCTAATAACATAAAGAGAGGAAACCAAACCTTATGCTTTGTACACTCAAAAATATGCCTTTGACAGAGATGATTGAAGTCAATCCCAGCATCATAGAATCAGTCAGGGTTGGAAGGAACCACAAGGATCAGCTAGTTCCAACCCCCCTGCCATGGCCAGGGACACCCTACCCTAGAGCAGGCTGGCCACAGCCTCATCCAGCCTGGCCTTAAACACCTCCAGGGGTGACACCTCAAGCACCTCCCTGGGCAACCCATTCCAGGCTCTCACCACTCTCATGCTCAACAACTTCCTCCTTATGTCCACTCTGAATCTCCCCACCTCCAGCTTTGCTCCATTCCCCCTAGTCCTGTCACTAACTGATAGCCTGAAAAGTCCCTCCCCAGCTTTTTTGTAGGCCCCCTTCAGATACTGGAAGGCCACAAGACGGTCACCTGGGAGCCTCCTCTTCTTCAGACTGAACAGCCTCAAGTCTTCCAGCCTGTCCTCATGCTATTAAAAAAGCTGATGAAAAATTGAAAAGCAGATCTACTTTCTCACACTATTTGCAACTCGTTTGCAGAAGTCATTATCATATGAAATTAGTTCCTTGAAGGGGTTCTCAAAGACTGGAAAAGGCTTCCCAGGGAGATGGTTTAATCCCCCTGATTGCTGGAAGTGTTTCGAAGAGGCAGAGGTGTAGTGTTGAGGGACATGGTTTAGCCTCAGACTTGGCAGAAAATGATTGGATTTAATGATCTTAAAGGTCTTTTCCAACTGAAACAATTCTATGATTCTATGATTCTATGAAATTACTAGAGCTAAAAGCCAGGGGTGAATAAAGTGGCTTAAAAAACCCTCATCTTTTTTAAGGATTGCCAGGTTATTTGGAATTATACTAATGGACATTTGGAATTACACTAATGGACCACTCTGGGAGGTGGTGAAGTTGCTGTCCCTGGAGGTGTTCAAGAAAGGATTGGATGAAGCACTTAGTGCCATGGTCTAGTTGATTGTCTAGGGCTGGGTGCTAGGTTGGACTGGATGATCTTGGAGGTCTCTTCCAACCTGGTTGATTCTATGATTCTATGACATTAACAACAAGATCAGGAAGAGTCTTTTTAAAGGAAGTCATGAAAAGGGGAGGCTTACTTATTGTGGGTTTTATTCAAGGAACAGACAATGTGGGAATAAGCATGGGATGGTTACAGAGCCACCACTCAGTCTTTAAGTTTTCTGCAGGCAGGAACTCTGGTGTCTGCTCTGCACTGCTGGTTTCTAAAAGGTTTCTATTGGACTAGCAGCACAACTGCTCTTGAATTTCTGTGCTATGCACCAGGAGATGTGAAAGAAATGACGACAAAACCAGTGCCAACTTCTAGCTGAGGTGGCAGGGTTTGACTGAAATTCTTGATTGTCAACACAAAACCAATGATGTCAAGGAGAAAAGATCCTTCCTTGGCCCTCCCAACCTCTATGGAATGGTATCTTAAGCTAGGCGCAGTTTTGAGTCCCCAAACAGGGAGGATTGTGAGCAGCACATTCATCGCCATGGGCAGAAAAGTGACAGGACATTTGCCTGGCTAATTCTGCAGGCAGTTTTTGCTGTGACCGCTTCATAAAGCTTTTCAACAACAGAAAGGCTTCAGTCAGACATGAATACTTTGACAGGAAAATGAATGACAATATCCCCTCACCTATTATGAACAACCTGGACCTAGTTTCCTAAAATGATACCTCAAAAGCTCTCTTTGTGTTCTGATACTGCTTAAGTTGACAATAATTTCCAGGGTTCTAAGAAGTCAATGGATTGAGTACAAAGATTTCATGAACTCTCAGTTCTAATTAAAATTCTGCAGGCTGACAACACAAAATGTGAGGCAAAGTAATAATCCAAGGTCGTTTTGCTGCTGCATAAAGGAACTTATTTGAAGTGTCATGTTGATTAGGAATATCTAACAGAAAACACGTTTGCTCCTTCCCTGCATTGATGGTTGAGTGGCTTATTAGCTTGAAGGACAGCTTTCTGCCCTTGTCAAACAGACCTTGTTGAGGGAAAAAGGCATTTTGAAGTCTTAGCAAACAACTGAACACACACACAAAAAATTCTTATTGTGGGAGATTCGTTAAAAAAAAATGAATCTGTTTCTTCTTTAGAAATAATGAGAAGTATTTGTAACATTAATATGTTGCTTACTGTAAGGCAGCTCTTTAATGAGCACAGTGACTTGAACTCTCCTAAGAAAGGCAGCAAAAAGAAGGATGTACAGAAATGTTTCTTCTGTCAATTCCCATTTTCTGCCTGTTCTCCTTCCAGGGACTGCCACGCAGTACTGGCAGTGCTTTGGCTCTATGGAGACGTGATGTGATCGTACATGTGAAACTCCAGTGGGTTGTTTGCCAACAAAATTTATGTCAGAACAACAGCAGAACTGTTGTAATGAAGGGTGAGCACTGATAAATGATGGCTGTCTCTGGTGAAGAATCAGAGAATCACAGAATCAGTCAGGGTTGGAAGGGACCACAAGGATCATCTAGTTCCAACTGCCCTGCCATGGGCAGGGACACCCTACTCTAGATCAGGCTGGCCACAGCCTCATCCAGCCTGGCCTTAAACACCTCCAGGGATGAGGCCTCAACCACCTCCCTGGGCAACCCATTCCAGCCTCTCACCACTCTCATGCTCAACAACTTCCTCCTCACAGCCATTCTGAATCTCCCCACCTCCAGCTTTGCTCCATTCCCCCTAGTCCTGTCACTCCCTGAGAGCCTAAAAAGTCCCTCCCCAGCATTTTTGTAGGCCCCTTTCAGATATTGAAAGGCCACAAGAAGGTCACCTCAGAGCCTCCTCTTTTCCAGAGGTGCCAAGTCTTTATTTTTGACAAAAGGTACAACATGCACAATGCATGTACCCCTGTAGTTGAGTCAAGCTTTACCTTGATTCCACTTACTATAGATAGATTTGTGTTTCCTATAAAGTAAGGGCATGCTGATGAGTGCTGAGTATATATTCTGGAGAGTGGGAAGCCAGGAGAGGGTTTACATCCATAGGAGAACTGTAGCTGAAATGGAGAAAGACCAAAGCTCTGAAACAAGGAAGAAACCCTTCTCACAATCTGCACTCTAATACTTGGGAGGAGGTGAGGAAAAATGTTTTCCAACCTGAATGATGCCTGTAAGAGGTCTAGAATTGCAAGCAGGGAGACACCATATCTCTGGGATGGGTCTGATTGGCTTCCTGGATGAGGAATAGGTGATTCAGGACACTTTAAGTTAAATGTGATGTTGATAAGCCTGCATTGGAGCCAAACAATAGCCATTCTTCTACAAAACTCATAGTATTTTAGTAACAAGAGAGCAGAGCAAGAAATGACTGAGCATCAGAAGAAAACAATAAGAAAACCTTTGTTTAACTGACACTTAAAAAACCACAAACTCTTAAATGTCCTTTTTCTTATTCACTTTTACTTGATTCCTCATTTTTCCTTCTCCACATGCCTAAGATGAATCCGAAGTGTCATTTTTCTTCATTCAGTGCCTGCCTAGCCGTTTGGCTTGGAAGCACTCACGGGCAGCTAGATTCCCTTTTGAAGTTGAACACCAACTTTCAAAGCGTGATTTGGAACCAATTTTAATGCTCCTTTACTGAAGTTCTTAATTCAAAGCTAAAATTTAAGCAGGCTGACTCTCTTAGAAGCCAATGCCACAGGCAGAAGGAAGGGCAAATGTGATCTAAGTTACTTTCCAAGAGACTGAACATCAAAGAACAATCACTACCCATTCCCTGAGCTATGCAGAAGGCTGGATTTCTTGGGCAGATTTAGTATTATTTGAAAATCTTGATCTCAGAACAAAGGTTTTCAAGTAAGATTATTTTTTTTTTGGTCATCCTGACTAGCAATGCACTACAGTGAGCAGTCAAAGGCAGTGAAAGGTTTTGTTATTATCTTCTGGGTTTTATGTGAGAAGAGGCTGAGGGAGCTGGGGGTGTTTAGCCTGGAGAAGAGGAGGCTCAGGGGTGACCTCATTGCTGTCTACAACTACCTGAAGGGAAGCTGTAGCCAGGTGGGGGTTGGTCTCCTCTGCCAGGCAACCAGCAACAGAACAAGGGAACACAGTCTTACGTTGTGCTGGGGGAAGTATAGGCTGGATGTTAGGAGGAAGTTCTTCCCAGAGAGAGTGATTGGCATTGGAATGGGCTGCCCAGGGAGGTGGTGGAGTTGCCCTCCCTGGACGTGCTCAAAAAAAGCCTGGATGGGGCACTTAATGACATGGTCTAGTTGATTGTACAGGGCTGAGTGCTAGGTTGGACTGGATGATCTTGGAGGTCTCTTCCAACCTGGTTGATTCTATTCCATGATTCTATTCTATTCTATTTCTCTAGCTTAGCTAGAAATTTTCAAATAAAATGGGGTTTCCTGTGGCCCAGTTATTTCTTCCTGCTGCTCTTCTCCAGCCTGGGGCTTAGAAACATTTTCAGCAGCTTGTCTTAAAGCTTAGTTTCTAACAAGACTAAGCTGCTACTGCTTGGCTTGTTCTAGATTTCACTTTTATTAGACATTCATTTTATTTGCAATATTTGAGTTTAGAAAGACATCTGAGCAGAGTAGAGGAGATGGAAGGAAATAACAAGGAGAAAATCATTATAAGAATTGGGCTTCTTTCCTTTCTTTCCTTTCTTCCCTCTTTCTTCACTCTCCTGCTCAGCTCCCATGGCCAAAACAGCAGTCAATATTCCATCAAGGCTTATCAGCAGTATTCACATTCAGCCCTGCCCAAACATTGCTCTGCAGTAAGACCAAAGACTTTGGAAATTGTACCTTGTCCTGTTGCACAGAAGTTTGTTATCTGCAAAATGGAAGTAATACCTAGTAATGTACAAATTCCACTTTTTGTCATGGCTTTCCTTTGGAATACATTGCTCTATGCCTGAAACTATTGAAAAACACTACTTTTAATTGTTTCTAGAGAAATTTGATCTCAAAATCTTTTTTAATGAATAAACCTGAAAAAGAGAAGCCAATTTTATAATAATTATACTGTTATGAAATTACTACTATTTTTGACAGATGCTGTGTAACAGCAATTACATATTGCCTAGGTACAGATCTGACATGTTCAAGTAATGGTTTGGAGTAATCCAGATCAAGTTCAGATCCTGCATGGGTGTGGGTGGAAACTTAGCTGTGATTACTCATGGGAGATTAAGCTGAGCCCTAGGTTTTAAACTGCATAGCAATGATCCTTTCTGGCATGCCCTCACTTACTGCAAGTCTGGGTCTAATCCCATCCTAATGGCATACTAATTTTTTTCAGGTAAAAGAGTTGGGGGGTTTTGGTGTTTCATGATTTTGAATCACTGTGTTCAGTTCTGGGCCCCCCAGTTTAAGAGGGACATTTTGATGCTTGAACGTGTCCAGAGAAGGGCGACGAGGCTGGTGAGAGGCCTCGAGCACAGCCCTACGAGGAGAGGCTGAGGGAGCTGGGGTTGTTTAGCCTGGAGAAGAGGAGGCTCAGGGGTGACCTTATTGCTGTCTACAACTACCTGAGGGGTGGTTGTGGCCAGGGGGAGGTTGCTCTCTTCTCTCAGGTGGCCAGCACCAGAACAAGAGGACACAGCCTCAGGCTGTGCCAGGGGAAATTTAGGCATGAGGTGAGGAGAAAGTTCTTCACTGAGAGAGTCATTGGACACTGGAATGGGCTGCCCAGGGAGGTGGTGGAGTCGCCGTCCCTGGAGCTGTTCAAGGCAGGATTGGACGTGGCACTTGGTGCCATGGTCTAGCCTTGAGCTCTGTGGTAATGGGTTGGACTTGATGATCTGTGAGGTCTCTTCCAACCTTGGTGATACTGTGATACTGTGATATTTTATCACTAGCTACAGCTCTGATTCAGTGAGCTTTTTATGCATTTCACTTAGATTTGAGGTGTTGAGGTCAAGGTTAGATTATCAAAGCCAAATATCAGTTGAGGCTGACCTCATTGCTATCTACAGCTACTTGAAAGGAGGTTGTAGCCAGGTGGTGGTTGGTCTCTTCTGCCTGCAAGCCAGCAATAGAACAAGGGGACACAGCTTCAAGTTGTGTTGAGGGAGGTCTAGGCTGGATGTTAGGAGGAAGTTCTTCCCAGAGAGAGTGATTGGCATTGGAATGGGCTGCCCAGGGAGGTGGTGGAGTTGCCGTCCCTGGGGGTGTTCAGGAAAAGCCTGGCTGAGGCACTTAGTGCCATGGTCTATTTGACTGGATAGGGCTGGGTGCTAGGTTGGACTGGATGAGCTTGGAGGTCTCTTCCAACCTGGATGATTCTATGATTCTATGTAAAACCCATCAGGTTTTTTTTGTCAGTCTCATATGGGGCACACCTAGCTGAGTCAGGACACTGTCTGGTCTTGTTCTCCTTCACTAGTTATAAACGTCTCAACTAGATGTAATCATAAGTACAAACATTACTAGCTAAATCCTCTTTATATGTAGGGAAGTTATGCTCCCTCTAACACTCCAGCTAGTCTTACAGTCTTTTTCTTATTGTAATGAGTTAGAGTAGATTCCCTCCTCTCCCCCCCAAGTAACTTATTATAAACCTGCCACAGAGAGAATAAATTCACTACATCTCAGAATTTGGAAAGTCGGAGAAATGAGATTGTATTTTTACAGTTTAAACTAAATATAACAGTATAGAGAGAATAACCTATGGGCTGCATCAGGAGAAGTGTGGCCAGCAGGTCAAAGGAGGTGATTCTCCCCCTCTATTCTGCTCTCACCTGTAGTACTCATCCTGGAGTACTACATCCAGTTCTGGAGCCCCCATTACAAGAAGGATGTGGAGATGCTGGAGCGTGTCCAGAGAAGGGTCATGAAGATGATCATAGGGCTGGAAAACATCTCCTACAAGGACAGAGTGAAAGAGTTGGGGCTGTTCAGTCTGGAGAAGAGGAGGCTCCCAGGTGACCTTCTTGTGGCCCTCTAGAATCTGAAGGGGGCCTAAAAAAAAGCTGGGGAGGGACTTTTTAGGCTCTCAGGGAGTGGCAGGACTACGGGGAAAGGAGCAAAGCTGGAGATGGGTAGGTTCAGGCTGAATGTGAGAAGGAAGTTGTTCAGCATGAGAGTGGTGAGAGCCTGGAATGGGTTGCCCAGGGAGGCAGTTGAGGCCCCGTCCCTGGCGGTGTTTAAGGCCAGGCTGGCTGAGGCTGTGACCAGCCTGATCTAGGGTAGGGTGTCCCTGCCCATGGCAGGGCGGTTGGAACTAGATGATCCTTGTGGTCCCTTCCAACCCTGATGTATTCTACCATTCTATTCTACGTCTGAGACTTCTTCCATTGGTAAATACTAATTGATTTAAGAAAAGAGATGCTCATAGACTAGACATAGGTGATCAATTCTAGATGCAACTATTTCATTATTAGGATGATTTGTTTTAACAGAAGAATGAAATATCTCCTTGTAGTTTGCTCCATAAATAAAAGACAAATATTTTTATCCAGTATTTATTATCTTATAAGGCCAATAATCATATAAAAGATATAAAGTATAGTTACTCTTTATAATGGAACTCAAATAAATGTGGATGTTGACATTTTTCTTTTCTGCTGAAAAGGCATAGAAAGCTTCAGTCATTATCTATATGACTAAAATGCAGTATTTCCCCCCCTGATTTAAAAGTTTCCCACTGTTTGGCATCCTGCAAAGTAGTCTTATTGAAGTGATAAATTAGATTTTCTTGCTGACTGACAGTTGGACTTTGGTAAACGTTTGTAATGAAGCAAATCTTCTTACCGGTGAGTCTGCAAAGCAGATCAATGACAGTCATTTTCCTTTAAGAAAATCATTATGTAAGTTAGATGGAGGAAACTGAAAGTATGGGGAATGAGGGCACGAAAGCAGCACTTTCTGAAAGCACAAAATTCCTCAGTGTTTTTACAAACCAGCAATTGCTTGTAGAAGGAGAGAGGATGATTTTTCTCCCCTTTTGTTAGCAGAATATGTGTGGAGACAGGAGACTTACTGTATATATCTGCTAGATGATAAATTCTGCTTCACTGTTTCTATTAACATCACAGTCTCAAGCATTCTCAGGATCACTTGTTAGTGGTTAATGTTTCAGAGAAGGGGAACAAAGTCCCAACTGACAGAGTTGAGATATCATCTGTGGAGACATCTCAGGCCAAAGAAAGAAGATGTGCAAATCTGTTAAGCGGCTTATATTTCCCCCCTCTTTGGCAAACACAGGCCCTAGGTCTGGATGCCAGGTCCAGCCTGGGTCATTAGGCAGATGCTTCAGTAGTGTCATGGATGTGTTTGGTGAGACTCAGTCCTCTTGCACCACAAACCACCAGTAATCACATTTTTTTCTTTCCTTCCCTCCTCGTTCAGGTCCGAAACTTACATTAGTCCACTTTTACTACAATTATACTCTCCATAATGTGCCTCTGCACTTGAAGCCTAGAACTTGCGACCGTGTCCCCTCCTTCTGTTGCTGGATATACTCAGCTTAGTGCATCCACACTTTTGTTCAGTGGGATGACAGAAAGTGGAAGAAGTAATTACAGCATGGGGAAAATTTGAACGAGTATGTAGCATCTGTTTCTGTGTTGTCCATTCTTTACTTAGTCTTTCCTTCCACTCTTCCCAAGATCTGCATGTCCTAGGAGTTGGTTTGCTGTATAGCAGATATGAAGAGGTAGTCAAAGGAAATAATGGCCACTCCCACATCTGCTGGGCTCTGCAGGACTAAATTACCACCAGGGCCTCTCATGTATTCTGTTTACCATCCTACTTGCTCTTAATTTGGCAGGAGACTTTCTAGAGAACAACTTTCCTTGAGGCCATCTGTTTCAGCCCTCATCGCTCCAGGATGTCAGAGCTGGCTGAACTTTTCAGTGTAGCTGAAAAATACAGGTTTGAAATAATCATCTGGACTCATTTGATAGTCTGCTGGAGATCCTTCCAGAAGGTGATTCTTTCATTTTCTCGAGGAGCTGTGGCTGAAAATGCCCATCTCTTTCAACTCACTACAAGGCAATCTTGGACAATTAACGGTAACAACTGTGCTAGTTTGAGCCTAGCTAGAATGTTTTGGTGAAAAGAACTAGATAATAGGCTGAGAAATGAAAACAATGGTGAGGTCTACTTCCCTCACAGCCTTGCTGAAATGTGCAGAAAGGAAAAGCAAAACATTAGATAAAGTCACTTTTGCTCTGCACTTTGCTTGGGCACTTCACTCTGGGCTGTGCTCTCAGCTCTTTGCCTGCTGCAGAGCTCGGTCTGCTGGCTGAACTCCATCTTGCTTTCTAACCTCACCCTCCATTTGCTTTGGCTGATTTCACCTTTGCTTCTTAATCCTCTTGGCCGAACCTCCATTCTTCCTTGGGACTGGGGTAAGGTTGAGAGGGGTAGGGGGAAGGTGAGGGGGTGGTTGAGAGCCCCTCCTGGGGGCTCAGGTTTCTGGGAGAGGAGTTGTGTTTCTGTATTACCTTTTACCTTGTCTATTTCTGTCTATAACTGGATGTACTGTAAATATCTGCTTGTAAATTGTGCCAGCTGTAAATATAAGCTTCATTCAAATTTCCAGAGCCGACTGAGTCTAGTCTGGGTGAGTTCTAAAGTGTGGGGGGGTGGGGGACACCCAAACCATCACACAACTCACATTCATTTTTGATATATAAATTTTGGTGAGCCAATGGTGGAAGTTTCTGCTTAAGAAGGGAACATATTTGCCATGTAGGAAGTGTTATCATCATATCCATTTTCCAGATGGAAGGGCTGGGCAAAGAGGTTTCAACTTGCTTACTCGGTGTCCTGTAGTCAATTTGCAGCAGTAATAGGTACCCCATGCACTTTAGTACATTAACCATTAAATAAGCTATTAAGTTGCCCAAGCATTTAAGATTATATAATAGCATGAGATGGCTGATGGCAGGTTGTTTTTAACACGTTTATAAATTCAGTGATTGAATTGATAGCTCAGATTTCAGTCCCTGATATAAAAAGTATCTAACATTTTGCAAATGACCTCCCAACTGCTGGTTTGGGTGTTTGGTTTTTTTTTTGTGTTTCCTACTGATACTGAAATATTTTTGAAAGATTGATAAATAACTTTGAAAATGGTCAAACTGTTTCTGAGTTTGGCATTTGGACACAATTATATGACTGCAATGCATGTCATGTTTATGTCAGAATGATGCATGAGTCACTATTCTGCCATGTTAAAGGAACACTTGTTATTTTTAGAATCTGCCTTATAAACCAGCCACATTTCCATTTGCTGCCCAAGGGTGAAAGAGTAGCTGTCATTTTACTGACAATGCATGCTGCACCATATGTCCATCCCTGAACTCCTGCAAAGTTGGGTGAAAAAGGCAAGTGCAAACTGAGACTTTCTTTCTCTCACTTTGCCTTTTCCAGCACAAGATATTTCAGGAATTGTTTTCCTGGTTAATCTGTGAATTTCCTCAGAGCCCAAATAGTCAGCCTATGAGAGCAACAGGCTTGTGTGTTTATGGTGGTTTTAAAAGCAACCAATTTTTTTAAGGGATTTGTCCTGTTGACCCACAAGACAGCATCATCACAGGCAACTGAAATTCCGAGGTTACCTACCTGTGCCATCGCTGCTGACAAATGCACAGGTCTGTTGGAATTCTTATTTGTTATTTACAGTTTATCATAGAATCATAGAATCATAGAATGGTTTAGGTTGGAAGGGACCTCAAGGATCATCCAGCTCCAACCCCCCGCCATAGGCAGGGACACCTCCCACTAGAGCAGTTTTGTCGTCGTCAAGTCCTACAGTTTTAGCTTCCACAGATATACAAAGTGCATCAGGTTGGAAGGAACCCTCGAAGGTCATCTTGTCCAATCCCCCTGCAGTGAGCAGGGATATCTCCAACTAGATCAGGCTGCCCACAGCCCTATAAAGCCTGATCTTGAATGTCTTCAGGGAGAGGGCCGCAACCACATCCCCGGGCTAACTCTTCAAGTATTTCACCACTCTCATTGTGGAGACCTTCTTCCTTATGTCCAACCTAAACATACCCTGCTCCAATTTCAAACCATTGCCCATCACTCTATTTCTACAAGTCCTGCTAAACAGTCCCTGTCCAGCCTTTCTATAAGTCCCCTTCAGATAGTGAAATATAGATATGAGGTCTCCCTGGAGCTTCCTCTTCTCTGTTTCTGATAGAACTGAGGGAATCTGGGCAGACCTTATTGCTCTGGACAGACCTCAGTGCTCTCTACAACTACCTGAAAGGAGGTTGTAGTCAGTCAAGGGTTGGTCTCTTCTCCCAGGCACCCAGTGACAGAACAAGAGGACACAGCCCCAAGCTGTGCCAGGGCAGGTTCAGGCTGGATGCTAGGAAGAAGTTATTCACTCAAAGAGTGATTGGCATTGGAATGGGCTGCCCGGGGAGGTGGTGGAGTCACCATCCTTGGAGATGTTGAAGAGGAGGCTGGGTGAGGCACTTAGTGCCACGGTTTAGTTAATTAGATGGGTTAGGTGAGAGGTTGAACTCGGTGATCTTTGAGGTCTTTTTCAACCTGGTTAATTCTGTGAATTCTGTGATTCTGAACTCTGAAATGATGTAGAGTTATATAATTGCTTCAGCTGGAAAAGACCTCCAAGATCATCATGTCCAACAATCAACACCACAAGATATAGATGTATTCAAGATTCTAGTTCTTCCAAACTAGGGTAAGGGATGGTGCCAAAGGGTTTAGCACTCAAGACCAGAATTGCTTGATCTTCTCTTTCAAAAGGATAAAACATGTTTTCTTATGACAGCTTTTGATGTTGTTGTTTTCTCATTGAGAGGGATTTTATAAGAAGAAATAAATTTAAATTATGCAGTCAATGAAAAGAGTTTTCATGTGACACCTAATGGACTATTTCTCAGAGGCTTTAGAGAAGATGAACATCTGTGACTATGTGGAAATTATTGTAAAAAAAAAATACAAGAAAGAAGGAAAAGACATTCCTGAAACTCTCTTCTCAGGACAAAGGACCTCTTTCTAAGAGCAAATTGGACTCTGCTATCTTGAATGCAGCTGGACAGTTTCCTGCATTAAAAAAAAATCAATCAATCTTGTCAAGTCATGGCATTAGACTCAGAAATATTATTAACCCCCATCTTGTCTCCTTCCACACAGTGAGCCAATATTTGCAGGTCATTAAGTTTTACCAAGACACTCTGGAAAGTATTTTCTGTATTTCTTAGAATGACCACTGGAAAAGAAACCTCTCCCTTGGGATTCAGGAAATAAGAAGTTCTCCTGGGTAGGACATTTTTCTGTTCTTTTGCCAGCAGGTCGAGGGAGGTGATTCTCCCCCTCTACTCTGCTCTGGTGAGACCCCAGTGGAAGTTGAGGCATAGGAAGTTGCATGTAAACATGATGAGGAATTTTTTCACTGTGTGGGTGACAGAACACTGGAACAGGCTGCCCAGGGAGGTTGTGGAGTCTCCTTTTCTGGAGATACTCAAAACCCACCTGGATGTGTTTGTTCCTGTGTGATCTGGTGTAGGAGATTTTGCTCTGGGAGAGTGGTTGGACTGGATGATCTTTTGAGGTTCCTTCCAGCCCCTGACATTCTGACATTCTGTGAATATCTGTATATTACCTCCTCCCTTGACTTGAGAATAATGTCCTTGTGGTTTGGCAGCAAATGATTAACTCCATGTGATTCCTTTTCAGTTGGTTACTCTTCATCTTCTGCCTTTGCTAGGTTATTTGCAGCTGCTGAAGTATGATGAATATGCTGAAGCGGATGACAGGAAGGACTCAACAAGTGGTCATCATCTGAAAATTCTTTGTATCAGTCTTCCATATTTCAGAGGCAAGTAAGTTTGTTCAGAGCATGCAAAGACAAACTTATTCTTTTCCCCACTAACTTTAGAGTGTTTCTGTCTTTCAGGAGAGGAAGTCTGAAAATCTGTTTCAGAGCATTTAACGTTAGGTTCTCCAGAGAAGGGATGATTCTTCATGTTTGACTTTCTGTTCAAGATTTACATCCCTGAGAGACCTGAGCATCCTCAGCAGGACTATTTCAAGTTGCTTACTGAAACTTTCCTACTGTACCCAGTATGACTAGGTCTACCTCTAAAGTCTCATCTTTCTTGCTTTAAAAGAGAGGCAGTTGTAAAACTACTAGTAGATTCATAAAATCATAGAATCAACCAGGTTGGAAGAGACCTCCAAAATCATCCACTCCAACCTAGCACCCAGCCCTATCCAGTCAACTAGACCATGGCACTAAGTGCCCCATGCAGGCTTTTCTTGAACACCCCCAGGGACGGTGACTCCACCACCTCCCTGGGCAGCCCATTCCAATGCCAATCACTCTCTCTGTGAAGAACTTCCTCCTAACATCCAGCCTAGACCTCACCTGGCACAACTTGAGACTGTGTCCCCTTGTTCTAATGCTGGTTGCCTGGAAGAAGAGACCAACCCCCACCTGGCTACAGCCTCCCTTCAGGTAGATTGAATAAAGGGAGACAAGCTCTTTTATTAGCACTCTTTCAAAGCAATATGATGGATGTCAGCCTGTTGAGTACAGATAACCTAACACATAGCAGTTTCTAGTTCTGGTCAAGAGAAGGTTTCTACTGGAATCTTGGAAACAAATATGTATTACCCAAGCCAATGCCTTGCTCTCAGGAGAAGTAGGACACATAAATTAGTGCATTAATTGATGCAATTAATTAGTACAATTAATGCATTTGTGTTCACATAGACACAGGATGAAATCAGAACTGTGTCTTTTGGTCTTCTACCTTATTCAGATCAACATGTGTCAAAATGTTGACTCAACAGGTGTTAGATTTCATGACCACCCTTATCTCAAATTCTGAGGTCCTACCTGCCAGGTTGAGAACATTTATCTTGCTGGCTAACACATGTAGAATCCATTCTCATACTGGAGGATGAAGAAAGTGACCAGCATATTTTTCTAATCATTTTTTCTGGTCATCTTTCTCAATATTTATCTGCTACCAAGTCACAAAGTTACAGATCCAGGATAACACCTGAGAAACTTGTATTTCTGTACAGCACCTGGCACAGAGGATCCTTCCCAGGGTGTGCAGCCAAGGGACAATGCAGTGTGACATGCCTTAGCCTTTTCTTTCCCTTTTCCTTCTGGTTGTATAAGGGTTAAGATGAATTGCATAACCTGCTTGGGAAACCAGCTTTGTTGCTAATCCTTGTGTGGGGATAGTGCCAGAGGGGTTGTGGGGAAGGCGGAGGACTTGGCAGATGGAGATGAAAAGGAGCAGAGCTCTGGAATCTGCTGCAGTGAGGGGCATCTCCTTCACCCTTTACAGATTTCAAGGAGGAGAGGATCATCTCTCCAGGGAAGAACAATCCAGAGTGGAGCTGTGCCTAACACAGATGGCATTATTGTGAATTTCCCTATTGCTGAACCTCTGGCACTTCAGTGAAATGAATAATGCACATATACAGCGGGAGTGGAAATCTTGTCCCAGAGTGATCAAGGTAACAGCAGAGGGCACTCATCGATTCTTCATGTTTCACCTTTCAGCACACCCTGCTCACCCAGACACTTTTGTGTAATTAGAGTAGAGCTGCTCCTGGGGTAGAGGATTTATAAAACCATAATTCCTCATTTATTACTGCACATGTTCAGGTACCATTTTTCAGTGGGAGGTTCAGGTCCTGTCAAGCCATTTCCATCATCAATAGAGGGGGAGTCACATGAATGAAACCCACAGTGCGTTAAAAATGCTGTCATTTCTGCATTGAAGCACCGCACGCTCTCCTGTTTGCTTCTCCTGCCTTGTATCAAAGCCTGCTGTAATGCAGGTCTGTCCATTCCACTCTTTGTGCCTAGCAGCAGGATCTCCAGGTTCCTTCCCCGCTTGACGCTTTACGTTAATCCACTTTCTGGTTGGAAAAGATGTGAAATTTACTCAAGAATGAAATTGTATTCCACATCGTTACACTGTTCTCATTAAATCTATTATTTCCAGATCATTGCCCAAGAAAATACCTGATGCAAGAATCCTCTGAGAGTTCACTTCCCTAATTCACAGGACAATTACAAAATTGTTTTTGCCACAGTGGGAAATGTTGACTGCTGGGTCACTTAAATTCTTGCAGTGCCAGCTAATAAGAAAGAGCACTGTTTCTCCTTGCAGCACTAGAATGCAGCAGTGCAGCCTGAGGATATGAAAGGGCTTTGATTCAATTTGTTTTCTCTTTGTTTTGTTGTTTAAATTCTGGGACAAATAAATGAGATGTATTTGTGGATGGTTTTTTTCCCCAGGTTTCCTGTTTTCGTGTTAAATGAAACAAATTTGCTTTCAAATCAAGCATTGTATTTGTGTAAGTAGATTACAATGTACTACAGATAAAGTATTACACCCACCCCCCAACTTCCCTCCCCCCCAGACTATTTCATTCTGGCATCCTCGTGATAGAAAAGTAAACCTCATATAAAGAGCATATTGACATGTAAAAGCTACTGTGTCCACTTCTGGGCTCCTCAATTCAAGAGAGAAGTTGAGATGCTGGAATGTGTTCACAGAAGGGCGACAAAGCTGGTGAGGGGCCTGGAACACAGCCCTGTGAGGACAGGCTGAAAGAGCTGGGGGTGTTTAGACTGGAGAAGGGGAGGCTCAGGAGTGACCTCATTAAAGCTNCCTCACAGGGCCATGTTCTAGGCCTCTCACCAGCTTTGTCACCCTTCTCTGGACACATTCCAATATGTCAACACCTCTCTTGAATTGAGCAGCCCAGAACTAGACACAGGACTCAAGGTGTAGGACACAGTACTCAAGGTGAGGTCCCCTCCGAGCCTCCTCTTCTCCAGGCTAAACAACCAGAGCTCCCTCAGCCTGTCCTCATATGCTAATAACTTGCTCTTCTACTTTGGAGAGCAGTGTCTGCCTGGAAAAAACTCCATGAGAGTCTTCAGATATGGATGAAAGTTCCTTGAAAATAGCCTATTGAAGGCTTTTCATACACTCCCCAGAATAAGCAGAAAATTTACACTTCACCCTAATTTAATTCTTTAAATCTTTTTTTTTCCTTTGCAGTTCAGTAGCACATCAAGTGCTGCAGAGTACCAAGGAAGCTGCTTCGAAAAGCTTTTCATATTCTAAATGAGGGAAGCCCATAAATGTTTTAGTACTGGAGGTTTTGGCAAATGCTGTTTCGTAACATGCCTGGTAAATTCTAGCTCCTACGTATTGCACTCTCTAGGGTGACATGCAATATGTCAAAACTACTCCTGCCAAATTCTTAAAGTCTTAAAATAGAGGAGATTCAAAATTGTTGACAGACTGGAGGTCTTACAAAAGCTAAATGAAAGAAGCGTGGTGAAAATCCGTGTTCTCTTTCAGGTTCCATACATGTATTTTCTGCTTCACAGTTACATTTTATCTATCAGTTAATGTTTGTGATGCTGACTGAGGAACCCAAGAAAGTTTAAGAACTCACAGAAAATTAAATAGAATGTGGTGGTAGACTTGATGGGGCAAACATGGGCTTATCCATGCCCAGACATCTTCCCCTGTGTGCTAGTTTGAGCCTACTAGAATGTTTTGGTAAGGAGAATTAGATCATAGGCTGAGAAATGAAAACAATGGTGTCTACTTCGCTCACAGCCTTGCTGAGATGTGTAGAAAGGAAGAGCAAAACATTAGATAAAGTCACTTTGCTCTGCACTTCGCTTGGGCACTTGGCTCTGGGCTGTTCTCTCAGCTCTTTGCCTGCTGGGGAGCTCGGTCTGCTGGCTGAACTCCACCTTGCTTTCTAACCTCACCCTCCATTTGCTTCTTGGCTGATTCACTTTTGCTTCTTAATCCTCTTGGCCAGACCTCCATTCTTCCTTGGGATTGGAGTAAGGTTGAGAGGGGTAGGGGAAAGGTGAGGGGGTGGTTGAGAGTCCCTCCTGGGGACTCAGGTTTCTGGGAGGGGAGTTGTGTCTGTATTCCTTTTTACCTTGTATATTTCTGTATATATCTGTATGTACTGTAAATATCTGCTTGTAAATTGTGCCAGCTGTAAATATAAGCTTCATTCAAATTTCCAGAGCTGGCTGAGTCTAGTCTGGGTGATTTCTAAAGTGTGGGGGGGTGGGGGACACCCAAACCATCACACCCTGCTCCTCCTTCTGAGCTGGGGAAGCAACCATGGGAGGGGAGGGCAAAAGCCCTGGCTTTGTCTAATATGGTGAGTGCAATATGTCTAAATGGTGAGTGCAATATGAGTGTCTAATATGCCTGGCAAAGTGCATTCTGATTGGCTAATCTATGTCCAGTGCCCCACTAGTCGTGGGCTGGATATTGATCAAAGGGTTAAGCAGGTAGCACGAGGACGCTGCCGCCTCATTTTTGCATCCTGAATTTGCCTGGAGAGCTTACCAGGAACAGACTCCAAATGCCTGCTATGCAAGGTGCTAGCTCCCAGCGTGACACTGTGCTGAGACTACGCACATCACAAGACATCCTGCCTGTCCCTGAAAGTCTTCCTCCTAAGACTAGAAGTCCTGGAGATACACAGATCGTCCAGAGGAGCCAGGAAACAAGGTCAGAGATTGTCTGCCTCCTTTCCCCAGAAGCCTGGGAAGTGTCAAGTCTCAACAGCCAATCAGAGTTCCACATGCTTTGGGATGCATTCAATCTCCTCATCGAGATCATTAATAAAGATATTAAATTGGTTTTAACTCCATTCACCACCAACTCTTTGGTGGCCAGAAAGCAATTTTGTTACCCATATCTTTTCATGAAGTCAGGTAATGCACTTGTAAGAAAGCCAAGAAAGAGATGTAAGGAAAAGTTGATGCTTCTGAACAATTGTCCTTTCTTTTCTGTAGCAGTCTCATAGAAGTTATTGAACCTCCTGTGGCTGTTTGAGTTGGATTTCTAGCTCAGACACAGGGGAAAGGTGAACATTCTAGGGACAGGCCACATAATGGCAACAATGGATAAGTTAATTTAATTTCATTGGAGCATCAAGAGCTTTATGTCTAGAACAGCTTGTACCTTCGCCTTGCTGGGTTCTGCTGCTTCAGCTGCACCCACTGCTATCTTCCCCCACTGCTGTTTCAGCTGCTGCTGCTTTGCTGCTTTTGCTGCCACTTGATCCCTTCCCCATCTTCCTTAAGGTTATTATATTTTCTCTAGTAGTTTTTTTTTTCCTCTTTATACTGTTATATTTAAACTCTAAGAAATACAATTTCATCTTTCCTTGACTTTCCAACAAAAATCTGTGTTGTGGTGAGTTTATTCTATGGGGGGGGGAGGGATCCACCCTAACCCGGGACACCTCCTTACAAAAGCTGTCATGTTGATACCCTTAGGCCAGTGTGGCATAACATCTCTCTCACTAAGATTTTTAGGAGCTGTGTAATTCTAAGGTATTAAGGGACACTTCACTTTATAACAAAGTTTGTAAATCCATTGTAACTTTATTTTGAACCTAGTGGAGAGTAATTAAACTGAGCAAGGAGCTGAGGAAATGTCATAGTTTCTTACCCTTGCTGTAGCCTGTGCCTCTTGGAAGTTTTCTTACTCATAGAAAAGGTTTTCTTGCTTAAAAGTGTATAAAAACCTCTGTGCAAATCTGCTCTACACATTAAATCGGGAAGAGATCTCTCCAGTGTTGTGCACTCACAAAATTCACCTATTTGCTCAATACATGGTGTGTTTGGGACAGTGTGACAATGCTTCCGAAATACAAGAACAATTTTCTAACACTAAATTTGTGACATGATTATTCTGTACTGCCTTAAAGGTCCCTGCAGAACTACCAGAAGTACTAATTTAAATTTTGGTCCTGTCTTTAGATAGAATTTCAGTTTATAAATTACATTCTCTGCCCTACAGAAAATCACTTTGAAAAGAAAATTTAATAAAAGAACAAAGGGCAGTTATAGAATAAATTGTTCCTTATCAGACAGAGCAGAAATATTTCTCTTGTCGTCTTTTTGATTGATCCTGGCATGCATTTGAAATTCAGCAGTAGTTCTATTAGGAAAGTGTAGAACTTATCAAACATGTTTGGTAAATATTTGAAGTGTGGGTGTAGACACTTATCACTTAGATTTCACAGTTAAGGAATTCAAACTATGGTTATCGAAATGCACTTTTTTGGGGGGGGTTGGTATGAGTTCATTTCTGCTGTGCCTAACACCCAGTGATGATAAAAGCCTTGCTTGACACTGTACATTGATAATTCTGAAGCCTAAGAAAAGCAGCCTCAAGTTGTGCCGAGGGAAGTCTAGGCTGGATGTTAGGAGGAAGTTCTTGCCAGAGAGAGTGATTGGCATTGGAATGGGCTGCCCAGGGAGGTGGTAGAGTCACCGTCCCTGGGGGTGTTCAGGAAAAGCCTGGCTGAGGCACTTAGTGCCATGGTCTAGTTGACTGGATAGGGCTGGGTGCTAGGTTGGAATGGATGATCTTGGAGGTCTCTTCCAACCTGATTGATTCTATTCTATTCTATTCATAACTGTATCAATAACCTTTCGGCCCCTTGGATTTTACTCTGGTCCTTCAATTAAGCATCTTGGTAGCAGTCTAGATAATTGACTTTTCTCTTTGTGGTGAGCAGCTCTCCTCCTGCACTAGTTCATAGCAGCTTACAATAATGTATACTTAAAAAAAGTACCCTTTGATATGTAGAGTGGGAAACAAATAACATTTCACAAAAAATATAGAATCGTAGAATGGTTTAGGTTGGAAGAGACCTCAGGGATCATCCAGTTCCAACTCCCTGCCATAGGCAGGGACACCTCTCACTAGAACAGATTGCTCAAGGCCTCATTCAGCCTAGCCTTGAACACCTCCAGGGAGGAAGCATCCACAACCACCCTGGGCAACCCATTCCAGTGTCTCACAATTCTCATTGCAAAGAACTTCTTCCTAACACCTAGTTTGAATCTCCCCTCTGCCAGTTTAAACCCATTATGCCTCATCCTGTCATTACAAGACCTTGTAAATAGTCCCTCCCCAGCCTTCCTGTAGGTCCCCTTCAGATACTGGAAGGCCACTATAAGGTCTCATCAAGGCTTTCTTTTCTACAGGCTAAAGAGCCCCAACTCTTGTAGCCTATCCTCATAGCAGAGCTGCTGCAACCTTCTGAGCATCTTTGTGGCCCTCCTCTGGACTCACTCTAACATCTAATATCCTAAAATAGTATCCTTTATCCAATAAAGATTATGGAACCATGAGGAACGGTATTATCATCTTGTCTGGTACCCTCTGACACAGGTTTCTCTTACCTCTTTAATCTTTTTCTCTTCTTGTATTTTTTACCCAAATTGGCTCAGGAATCCATTTTCTGCTACTATGAATTTCTTAGTTTCTTTATTATGAAGACTTATTTGATGTAAAACTTGAGTAGTCCTTACATTACTCAAGAGCTGTACGTACACGGTAGGCATATGTCATCAGACACAGAATCTATTTCTTGCAGGTTAGTTTTCAGTTAATAACCACTAGAGTGTTTTCTTTAGTGTGACAGTTTTATTCCTTAATTCAAGGAAGTAGGCTTCTGTTCTGCTGGGTAATAGAAGAGGAAAGTAATTTAAATGTTTGAGAGAAATCTTTTTCATAAGCAAAGTTCAGGGAATGAAAACAGAAAGTATCTGATAAGAATATGCTATTTTAGGTAACATTTTTAATAGGGCAAATTTGTTTTTAAATGTTCTTTTGAATATTTTAACCTTTTTACAAGTGTTTAATGCTATCATGTACAACACATAACAAACCGAGATCAAATAAATTCAGGTGATACAGTAAGAAAACCATATTTCATCTTACTAAAACACCACATTGCAATGGCATCAAATCCTTCAGGGTCATGAATAAAAACTTTGGACTATTGCCTTCTCTCTTCCCATTGAGTAAAATCTTTCAAAGTTTTAATCTGTAAGTATTTTAGTATAAGTCATAAAAGTCATAGAATCAATCGGGTTGGAAGAGAGCTCCAAGATCATCCAGTCCAACCTGGCACCCAGCCCTATCCAGTCAACTAGACCATGGCACTAAGTGCCTCAGCCAGACTTTCCTTGAACACCTCCAGGGATGGCAACTCCACCACCTCCCTGGGCAGCCCATTCCATTTCTTGGACTAAAGAATATTTTTGTGGGTGAGATCCATGTCTGTAAGAGTCCCTTTATTTCCCATGAGTCAGAGGATAACTGTGACACTGTAGTAACTCTCAAGTCACCGTTGAATGGACGCAGATTTGACCCAGATGTGAAAAGGTTTTCATTTATCATTTGAGTGTGTTTTTCAATAGATGCATCTTCATTCAAACACATCTGTGAAAATAACATCAGTCAAAACTTACAGGCTGGTATGATAGAAATCATTAGACTTGAGCAATAAAGCTGAATGTCTGGATATGCTGCTGAGTATTTCTTCACAATTATGCTCCTATCATTGTTTTCCATCTGCTAGAACATGTGTTGCTGAGGGGTTTTTGTATTGTCTTTCTAAATCATCTCCATATTCTACAGCAAGAAGAGCACACATCCCATCTATACTTTTGTATGGATCAAAGTCTTCCTTCATTATTCCAAAGCTGCAGTACTGAAATTCTGCTCTCCGTATGGAAGCATGGATATAGCATCCTGGGGTGCACCAGGAGAAGTGTGACCAGCAGGTGTAGGGAGGCTCTTTTTCCCCTCTACAATGCCCTACTGAGACCACACCTGGAATACTGTGTCAAATTTTGGGCTCCCCAGTTCAAGAGAAACCGGGACCTGATGGAGAGAGTCCAATGGAGAGCCACAAGGTGACTGGGGGACCTGAGCATCTCCCCTGTGGAGAGAAACTGAGGAACCTGGGGCTGTTTAGTCTGGAGAAGAGATGACTGCAAGGGGATCTGATCACTGTCTATACATATCTGAGGGGTGGGCATCAAGTGGATGGGGCCAATCTCTTCTTGGTGGTGCACAGCAATAAGACAGGGAGCAGTGGCTACAAACTGAAGCACAGAAGATTCTCCTCAACATGAGAAGAACTTCTTTACAGTGAGGGTGGAGCAGGCTGCCCAGGAGGGTTGTGGAGCCTCCTTGATGGAGAGGAGATCTGATCACTGTCAATAAATATCTGAGGGGTGGGCATCAAGTGGATGGGGCCAATCTCTTCTTGGTGGTGCACAGCAATAAGACAGGGAGTAACGGCTACAAACTGAAACACAGAAGATTCTCCTCAACATGAGAAGAACTTCTTTACAGTGAGGGTGGAACAGGCTGCCCAGGAGGGTTGTGGAGTCTCCTTCTCTGGAGAGTTCCAAAACCCACTTGGATGTGTTCCTGTGCAGGCTACCCTAGATGATCCTGCTTTAGCAGGGGAATTGGATTTGATGATCTCTGGAGGTCCCTTCCAACCCCTAATGTTCTGTGATTCTGTGATACTTGGACAGGGAGACAAGGTTTGCTTTTATTCCGGGATTCTGTTCACTGAAACTGCTCTTAGTCCAAGGTCTGTATTTGTTCCAACAAAGTATCAAATCAACAGGTGGTTCTTTCTATTATTTGAAGCCTCTTTTGAAAACTTGGATAGCCATAGTCTGCTATCTCTGCATTTTCAGATGTCTGCTGTCAGGAGCAGTGCAATTGGACTCGTAACATGTCACCAATTTGACATAAATTTGCAATGTTCTTTTCCAAATGATGTTTTCTTTAAAAACAGCATCATGTAAATCTTTCTTTTTGACATGTAAAACAGCATTGAAGAGAAAACTGTGGTGTTAAATATTTCTCCTTGCAATGATTATCTCTCTGTGCAGCTAACACAGGCTGTGAGACATGCCCACTCTTTTCAGGTATCTTTTGGTTTAGTTCTGGCGGGGAATATTAAGATATGGAAGTCCTGCGCTGTGAACTTGGCTTTCTTAGAGCATGGTTTACAGCTACCCAGGCCTATCCCCTCAAATGTAAACCAAGTATCTCCTTTCTGTAAAACATTGTCAGGTTTTCCCTTGAACCTCCATCACCAGCACTGTCACTGCTGAGTGTGGAATCGTAGAAACATAGAATCATACAATGCTTTGGGTTGGAAGTGACCTGAGTTCAGGTTTGAAGATCATCTGAGTTCAACCCCCCCCCATCCCAAAGGTAGTAGGTAGTACACCCTCTACTAAATCAAGTTGTTCAATGCCTTATCCAGCCTGGCATTGAACACCTTTGAGGAGACATCAACAAATTCTGAGGGCCAACCCATTCCAGTGTTTCGATACCTTCACAGTAAAGAATAACTTCCTCTGATCCAGATCTAGCCTTTCTCAGCATCATCCTCCCCTCTTGCTCTGTCTCTCCCAAAGCTCTCACAGGAGTTTGTTCTAATGCTATTACTGGTCTTGATGCAGAGGTATCATCTAGTTGATTGGACAGGGCTGGGTGCTAGGTTGGACTGGATGATCTTGGAGGTCTCTTCTAACCTGATTGATTCTATGCTTCTATGAGCTTTCTGTCTCTAGGAAGGACCAGTTGCTAACCTTACTTCCAAGAAATTCTGTTCCTCCAGTGACAGAAGTGACTTTATTTCCACAAATCCTCTCCCATGCTGGGTCAATTATCTCACAGCCAAGACTTTATTCTCAGAGGACTTCCCTGGGAGCTTATGTCACAAAAAGTGCTGCCATGAGCTAGACCAAAAGGACACATTGATCTTTACAACAATGATGTTTGACTCTGGATTTAAGATTCAACATCACTTTTCTAGCTGCTTCTGGAATGTTCTACATATGCTTAATTAGTCTTAAACAGGAAGCTGGAGGTACCCAAACTTTCTTAGTCTGCTTTGATTTATGGTCTTTCTAGACCTCTGAGGGAGGCAGGATGTCACCCTGTATATTTTCTTGCAACTGAAGTGTATACTTTTCATGCGTTCCCTTCTTACCAAAGAGTCAGCCAAATCTCTGCCTGGCTTTGCTGATAGCTTACAACAGACTGACACCACCTGCAGATAAAGAGGTTGTTCTGCCTGCCTGTGTGGTCCAACAGGCAGCAACAAGTGTTCAGTCACATCCCAGTGCTTATATAGTAAAGAAATTTCCCAGGAAAATATTGATTTAAAAACCAAACATTTACATGTTCCTGCCCTGTAAATTTGGTGGCCCCTGAACCATCAAAAGGAGGTAGATGGTCATGAGTGATGATTCTAACTAGAGATAAGAAGTGTCTTACCTGAAAAAAAGTCCATGGGTTTCTATGTAGATGCCTTTATCCATGACTTTACAGATCATGTACAACATATCATGCATGTAGGATGCCACATTTACAGCCCACGGTTGAACAGAGGGCACACCTAGAAAAAAACATTTCTACTGCATTCAGTTTTGGGCTCCCCAGTTGAAGAGGGACAGGGATCTGCTGGAGAGGGTCCTGTGGAAGGCTATGAGGATGATTAGGGGACAGAACAGAAGGGCATGGCTTATGAGGAGAGGCTGAGGGACCTGGGGCCTTTTAGTATGGAAAACAGAAGACTGAGAAGGGATTTAATAAATGTTCATAAACATCTGAGGGCTGGTCAGGAGGTGAGGGACAGGCTCTGCTCACTTGCTCCCTGGGATAGGACAAGGAGCAATGGGTGTAAGTTGCAGCAAAAGAGGTTCCAGCTCAACACAAAGGGGAACTTCTTTACTGTAAGGGTTGCAGAGCACTGGAACAGGCTCCCCAGGGAGGTTGTGGAGTCTCCTTCTCTGGAGACTTTCAAGGCCTGTCTGGATGTGTTCCTCTGTGATCTGTGCTAGATTGTGTGGTCCTGCTCTGGCAGAGAGGTTGGACTCGATGATCTCCTTAGGTCCCTTCCAACCCCTAACATCCTGTGAGCCTGTGATCCTATTGCCTACAAAGGAGTTCAAAGGAGACAAGACTTAATGCAGCGATTTATATCATACACAACCCTAGATTTATAAATTCACTTCAGAAGTCTTGATTCCATCACCAATGTTCCAAAACAATGGCCAGATATTGCTTTCTTGCTGTACACAGAAATATCAATGTCCACTGTGAAAAGTTTTCAGTTGCTGAGAATATTTACTCAGTGTGGAAACTCCCCTAGAAGATCCTTGGGAGAAAAAAGAATGTTAAATAGCTTCATTACTATGTTATAGGTAATTCCAGACCTTTTGCTTTAATGGAGAGTGGTTTGAAATGTTAAACACAGTTTAGTTTTAATAAATGATGATGTCTCCAGCTGTTCTGTAAATAGCCAGGCAAATGAAGACCTGTTGGTTTTGATTTGCAGTCTGAAGCTGGATGAGATCTGCTTGGAGTTAAATATGAATCTGCAGCATTTTTAACACCTTTACTTCTCATCTCTGAATAAGTAGAGTCACTTTTGGTTGGTCTCATGTTTTATAGAGAGAAGGATATGGGTTTTTTTTCAGGTATGTCTCATCTTCAGTCTTACTGTTACATGAGCTCTGTGGTGAAGGGTTGGACTTGATGATCTGTGAGGTCTCTTCCAACCCTGATGATACTATGATACTATGACGAACATTTTTGATGCTTGGCAATTCTGGGAATGAAATTAATTAGATTTTCTTTTTCTTCTTCTTTTTCTGTGAGATGTTACCTTATAACTAGAACTGTGGTTATTGCTTTGTTCTTTGCAGATACATTTTTTTTTTCATCCCACAGATATGAATGTGATGGTTTGGCATCGGAATGGGCTGCCCAGGGAGGTGGTGGAGTCACCGTCCCTGGGGGTGTTCAGGAAAAGACTGGATGAGACACTTACTGCCATGGTCTAGATGACTGGATAGGGCTGGGTGCTAGGTTGGACTGGATGACCTTGGAGGTCTCTTCCAACCTGGTTGATTCTATGATTCTCTAAGAAACAACTGTTGCTGGCAAATTCTCATCTTTGAATTTCAGCAATGGAAGAGCCTATCAAAATATTGCTTGTTTTGACCACGTACTGCATACACTTGCATAACACCTAGGAGTGTAGTAAAATGATATCCTGTTTCCAAACACCAGGATAATAAAAAAACCTGTATTTCCCTACAGCTCCATGTTGGCTACTGAAACTTTTAATTCTTGGCTTTTTAGCTTTTTGTCTTCAACAAAACAATACAAACTTTCCTCATTAATGGTGCTTAGGAGAAATCACATTGCCCAGGAGCAAAGCTTGACTGTAACGTTCACAAACACAGCTGTTGCTCTCTTAGTGATGGCTGCAGGATGGCACCAATATGCTCAGGGATCCTCTCTTAATTTATACCCCATAGAAATCAAGCTTTGACACTCCACACACCCTGGAAGGAGGACATTGTATTTTCCTGCAGATGCTCTGCTCTTTCCACATGCTGAACAGAAGAAAGCATTTTCCTACTGTCTGGGGAAGGCAGGAACAAGGCAAAAACGTTGTGATTGTCATAATAGCTTTCTTTCATCTGCAGAAAGAAAATGATGACTTTTCTCATTTAAGCTTCATCCTTGCCTCTCTAGTGTGACTGATCTTAGCCCTAAAGACTTGAGTTTTCCCCTGCAATCCTGCTGGTCCTTATCCTGCTGCTCTTCTGCTTCACATCTTTTCCTTGCTTCATTCAGTTTTTTTACACCTGATTTCCACCTAATTTACAGTTTCTCTGTAATGTCAGCAGAGACACAAAGGAGCAGAGGCTGCTTCTCTACACCCACTTGCCCTTCCCCCCAACACTCATCCTCCTATCCATGTTTTCTTTACCAAATCCTTCTATAACAGAAGCAGACTGGCCACAGCTTCTCATTCAGAACTGGAGCCAGTAGCTGACACCTTTTAGACCAATCAGGTGTGGATGAAAGTCTTTTCCAGTGTTATTTATCTACAAACACAGGCTAGTGAGCAGACATCAGTTTTATTAGCTCTTTATCACTGCGTGAGGATGTTTTGTCTCTCCCAAACCAGATAAATTCTGCCTGTTACTGGTGTTGAAAGAACTCACAGGCACAAAATTTTCTCATTAGATATTTTCAGTATCCTAAAACCATTTAATTTACAACTATGGAATAGGAAAATCCACACATGGTGAAATATTCCCCTCCCATTTACTTCAAATATTGTGATGTGTTGTTTAGGCTCCTCTACCATTTCTCCAGATGTGCTTGCACATGTATTTATATACAAGGAGGGAGGTTTGCAAGCAGTGAACTCCAGGTCACATCTAGCCTATATCCTTCCTAACATCAATATAATAACTATGACTTCATAAATGAACTTGGTTCCTGAAGCATGCAATGTTTATGTAGATGGAGCTACTCTCTTACTGTAATCCATAAGAGTGTGAGTCTCCTGCAGGACCAATGTCGTACTTATCTGCCCTGTACAGACATCACAGAATCACTGAATGTCAGGGGCTGGAAGGGACCTTGAAAGATCATCCAGTCCAACTCCCCCCTGCCAGAGCAGGATCACCTATACAAGAGCACACAGGAATGCATCCAGGTGGGTTTTGAACATCTCCAGAGAGGGAGACTCCATAACACCCCTGGGCAGCCTGTTCTCGTGTTCTGTCACCTCACAGTGAAGAAATTCCTGCTCACATATCTTACTTAAGTTCTCCTAAACATCACTAGATACCTATTTTTAGAGACCTACACAATTCCAAAGGACACCAGACCTGGAATGGTGTATTTATGACTCCAATGCAGTGATGTGGTACAGAGATACTCTGGCAGAAGACTGCTGGCAAAGGAGTTTAGGCAGGAGGCAGGACACACAGCCTGGCACTGTAGATCCCATGCTATAAACAACTCAATTACTTCAAAACAATACACAACTGGAGCTGGAGAATAGTAAGTTTAAGGATAATGAAGAGAACAAAGAAATAACACCTGTTATACAGGAGTATAACCTGCTGCTATATAGGAGTATACCTATATAGTATACTCCTCTATAACCTGCTGTTATATAGGAGTATAACCTGCTGCTATATAGGAGTATACCTATATAGTATATTCCTATATAACCTGCTGTTATATAGGAGTATAACCTGCTGCTATATAGGAGTGTACCTATATAGCATGCTACTCTATAACCTGTTGTTACATAGGAGTATAACCTGCTGCTATATAGGAGTATACTTACATAGCATGCTCCTCTATAACCTGCTGTTATATAGGAGTATAACCTGCTGCTGCAGACTGGTGAAGCAAGACAAGTGTGAATATACATATATAAAAGAGGAGTGCTTTCTTTTTGCCTGTAAAAAAGGGGGTTGAATGCACAGATATGACAAGGAGAATCTATGAGAACAACTCCTGGGACTCTGATCTACACTGTGACCAGCTGAGGATGTAGCAAGGGGTTTGGAATGGAAGAAAAGTGTGTTATTTCAGCAAGAATGAGATAAAAAAGGTTCCACCAGCCTATATTTTGTCTGTTGTTCAGTTCTTAGCATTAAGCACTGTAGATTGCTTTTTGCTTGAGGCCTTACTATAAAATACCTTCCCGTTAGTAATAATTTCTATGAACAGTTTGTCCTGCTGGGTTGTGTGTTTTGTGCCACTGTCTAGCTTTACACCACATCATTAATTTTCCTTTGTGAGTACAGCAAAGATGCATCTATTACTGTGAAATAATTTGAGAGTAGGATGTGTATTGTTTGCATTCGTTGTGGGATGTCGAGGCAGAAGCATTTCTGATCGATTCTCACCATTTCCTACACATCTAGTGCTGGATTGCTCTTTTGTAGTAATTTCTCCCCATTATTTGCAGATGTGAAATGCTGTAGTTTACTGTGCTGACAAGATTCAAAGGAGTTTCCTGTCATTTTTTTCTTTCCCAAGGGAAACTGCAATTGGTAGCAATTTTCCACTGCAGTGTTTTCATAAAAGCACTTGCCTAGAAAACTTTTTATGTAATAGTCTGTTATAATAGATAGCTTTAGTGCTTGAGAAGGAGAAGCAGTAAAGTTATTCCCAGCTCACAACTGCACACTTGTCCTTTCTTCCTTCCAAAGAGCAGTATTATTTATTCACATTTATAACAACGAAGGAATCAGTCAATAATTAGAGAGCAAAATAATCTTTTAATAGGTGTATAATTCTCTAACTCATAAATATTTCGTAGTAATCCATAGCAGGGATATCTGTTCCTTGTAATTAGTTTCTTTCTTGAGATACATGCACTCCAGGAGTCTTTTGTTAAACTCCCTGTGGTAGGAGTTTTACTGCTATGCAATATGCAATCATGAACTGAGCCAAGAAAATGAAACAGATCAGATCTTTGGGTCAATGTTACAAGTAGTTGTATGCATGTGTACTAATCTGAAAATCATGTGACTTCATTATATGGTAGCTTGATATCATATCATTCATACGTGCCAGCAGTGTGCCCAGGTGGCCAAGAAAGCCAATGGCATCCTGGCCTGGATCAGGAACAGTGTGGCCAGCAGGACAAGGGAGGTTATTCTGCCCCTGTACTCAACTCTGGTCATGTCACACCTTGAGTACTGTGTCCAGTTCTGGGCTCCTCAATTCAAGAGAGATGTTGAGTTACTGGAACATTTCCAGAGCAGGGCTGGTGAAGGGCCTGAAACACAAAACCTATGAGGAGAGGCTGAGGGAGCTGAGGTTGTTTAGCCTGGAGAAGAGGAGGCTTAGGGGTGACCTCGTTGCTGTCTACAACTACCTGAAGAGAGGTTGTAGCCAGGTGGAGGTTGGTCTCTTCTGGCAGGCAACCAGCAACAGAAGAAGGGGACACAGTCTCAAGTTGTGCCAGGGGAGGTATAGACTGGATATTAGGAGGAAGTTGTTGCCAGAGAGAGTGATTGGCATTGGAATGGGCTGCCCAGGGAGGTGGTGGAGTCACCGTCCCTGGGGGTGTTCAAGAAAAGCCTGGCTGAGGCACTTAGTGCCGTGGTCTAGTGGATTGGATGGGGCTGGGTGCTAGGTTGGACTGGATGATCTTGGAGGTCTCTTCCAACCTGGTTGATTCTATGATATATCATATATACATCGTTTTATTTCTTCACATATGAATTACAAACTACCATACTGTGAGACTTCAATTCCAGGTCAAATTCTTTTCAGAAAGCTTTTTCTCACAAAAATATTCCTCTTGATTGTTCCAGATGTAATTTCAGACATTCCTAATGAATGTGACCACCTGCTGTGTTTGGTCTTTGCATGCTTCACTCTCTTAACTGAGGCAGACAGATAACAAACCAGAATTTAATTTAGATACAGGATAAACATTTCAGTTGTAATAATTTTTACAGTAGGAAGTACCATCTTTCATCTCCCTGGGGTTTAACAACTGCAACCAGCACTCCTCTGCACTTTCTCCTTAAGTTCAGATGTGAGATGCAGATAGCAAAAAGAATATATGGCACAAGACATGGAGAAACATGGAGATATCTGTAACAAATGTGAGCAAACAGGAAGGATGATGTCCTGGCACAGAATTACCTGTTTAGGACACAAAGTTGAGCTGTTGATGTAAAAACCTTTAGTTTGCTACATGTGTGACAGTTTGGGTGTTAGCCTCCCAGTCTTATGAAATCACCCAGGCTAGACTCAGCTGAGCTGGAAGTTAAGGAATGAAGCTTTATATTTACAGCTTAGCACAATATACAAGCAGTTATTTTTAATATATCCAGCTATAGACAGAAATATACAAGTTAAAAAAGCAATACAGAAACACAACAGCCCTTCCAGAAACCAGAGTCCCCAGGAGGGGCTCCCAACCACCCTTCCACCTCCTTTCCATTCCTCTACCTTATCCTAGACTTTGCCTTATGTCAAGGTGAGTTTGGAGGATTTGCCAGTGGGGGTTAGAAGGATTAGTTACACAGACAGCAGGTTAGGGAGAAAAGTGCAGGCAGCCAGGGACACACAGCAGCTGTGTTATCTATGTTTGTGTTCTTGTTTTTATACATCTCAGCAAGCCTGTGAGTGAAGTAGACGTCACCATTGTTTCCTTTTCACAGCCTGTAATCTAATTCTTCTCACCAAAATATTCCATCTAGCTTCAAACTAGCACATCATGTTCCATGATATCTTTAACATATTCAGAATAATAAAGCTATTTATTCTGTTCATGATGAAAACCTGCACATTCTTGGGTCTTACATGTCATGACATAAATACCAGGCCCCTCTATCAATAAATCCACTTTACTTTTCTCACATCTATAAAAAAATATTGACTTGCTGTACAAATCAGACTTTTATGTGGTCAAAATGTTTTATGTGAATTAGACTATCAGTCCGTGAAAGAAAGTAGTTAAACCAATAAAGTCCATAAACATATGTAAGCAGTGAGACAGCAGAACTCTCTTTTAGCCCTGTTTTCACATATCTCCAGATATGTGCTCTTTGGTTAATCTACCTGTTGTGAACACAATGTGATGCTCAGTCTGGCAGACATTAAAAGTGGTGTGTCAAATAGTAATTATTCTGTCTAGATAAGGTCACGTCTTAAGCCTGCAGAAGTTAGTCAGAACATCTGTGTCGAGATGGACAGTGACTGGGTTGAGAGCAGACCTGAGGAGAGGGACTTGGGGGTGCTGGTGGACGAGAAGCTCAACATGAGCCAGCAGTGTGCACTTGCAGCCTGGAGGGACAGCCAGAGCCTGGGCTGCATCAGGAGAAGTGTGGCCAGCAGGTCGAGGGAGGCAATTCTCCTACTGTACTCTGCTCTGCTGAGACCCCACCTGGAGTACTGCATCCAGTTCTGGAGCCCCTAAGACAAGAAGGATGTGGATGTGCTGGAATATGTCCAGAGAAGGGCCACAAGGATGAGCAGAGGGCTGGAGCATCTCTCCTATGAGGACAGACTGAAAGAGTTGGGGCTGTTTAGTCTGGAGAAGAGGAGGCTCCCAGGTGACCTTCTTGTGGCCTTCCAGTATCTGAAGGGGGCCTACAAAAAAACTGGGAAATCAGGCTATCAGGGAGTGACAGGACTAAGGGGAATGGAGCAAAGCTGGAGATGGGTAGGTTCAGGCTAGACATGAGGAGGAAGTTGTTGAGCATGAGAGTGGTGACAGCCTGGAATGGGTTGCCCAGGGAGGTGGTTGAGGCCCCATCGCTAGAGGTGTTTAAGGCCAGATTGGATGAGGCTCAGGCAAGCTTGATCTAGAGTAGAGTGTCCCTGCCCATGGCAGGAGGGTTGGAACTATCTGATCCTTGTGGTCCCTTCCAACCCTGACTGATTCTATGATCCTGTGATTCTATGAATTGATGCAGTTTTACAGCTACAGCAACAACAGTCTACTTCATAATTTCTATAACCAAAAAGGAAACCTTTGTAAAAATATATGTTCCTTGATGGCTTCCTGGCTCTGCATTTTCCATTTGCAAAATGAAAGAGAGAAAACTTCTGAAAACAAGTTTTGTTTATTAAAAATATTCTGTCTTTGCATCCACATAGGATCATAGAATCAACCAGGTTGGAAGAGATTTCCAAGGTCATCCAGTTCAACCTAGCACCCAGCCCTAGCCAGTCAACTAGACCATGGCACTAAGTGCCTCAGCCAGGCTTTTCTTATGTCTTGTAACTTCTCCCTGAAGACCTGCATAATACCCCTACAGTAACTCCTTGATGAGTATTACTTTGCAGATTTGCATCACCGTTAGACCATATGGAGGCAACTCCTTTCTCACCTGGGAGGAATCAAATTTATTGAGAGCTCTCTCTCAAAAACCTCATAAACTTTTGAAAAGTCTGATGAGTCATAAGCAGATGTCCTCTGTCTTTTGAACAGCCATCTGTTGTAACTGGATGGAAGAAGTTTGGGTATTGCTGTCAAAGTGTATAAACCTTTTTTTCTCAAAAGCCTATTCCTTAGACAGCACAGGTTTTAAAATCAGCCCTGGAAAGACAGCAATTGTTGGTGTTTTTCAGAGCCTAGCAAATATGTGCTTCTGTCATTTTTTTAAATATATATATATATATATAAATAATCATAGAATCAGTCAGAGTTAGAAGGGACCACAAGGATCAGCTAGTTCCAACCTCCCTGCCATGTCGAGGCACACCCTACCCAAGAGCAGGCTGCCCACAGCCTCATCCAGCCTGGCCTTAAACACCTCCAGGGATGGGGCCTCAACCACCTCCCTGGGCAACCCATTCCAGGCTCTCACCACGCTCATGCTCAACAACTTCCTCCTCATATCCAGTCTGAATTTACCCATCTCCAGCTTCTCTCCATTCCCTCTGGTCCTGTCAATCCCTGATATCCTGAAAGTGTCTCCCCATTTTTTTTGTAGGCCACCTTCAGATACTGGAAGGCCACAAGACGGTCACCTGGGGGCCTCCTCTTCTCCAGACTGAACAGCCCCAACTCTTTCAGTCTGTCCTCATAGCAGAGCTGCTCCAGCCCTCTGATCACGCTTGTGGCCCTTCTCTGGACACGCTCCAGCACATCCACATCCTTCTTGCAATAGAGGTTCCAGAACTGGATGCAGTACTCCAGGTGGGCTCTCATGAGAGTGGAGTAGAGGGGGAGAATCACCTCCCTCCACCTGCTGGCCACACTTCTCCTGATGCAGCCCAGGCTCTGGTTGTCCCTCCAAGCTGCAACTGCACACTGCTGGCTCATGTTGAGCTTCTCGTCCACCAGCACCCCCAAGTCCCTCTCCTCAGGGCTGCTCTCCAGCCACTCACTGCCCAGCCTCTATTTGTGCTTGGGATTGCCCCGACCCAGATGCAGGACCTTGCACTTGGTCTTGTTGAGCTTCATGAGGTTGGCTTGTGCCCACTTCTCCAGCCTGTCCAGGCTATTATTTCAAAATGGAAACTTGTCATTCTCAGTCATCCTGCAAGTTTTAAGAACTGTCCCAGCTATATAATTAGAATTTCTTCACAGCCATCTTCTGCTGCATGGTTCACTACTGTTGAAACAGATGGAGTCATAACAGCTCTCTCTCTGAGTCATTCTGAAAGTGGTGCAATGTCATAGATGAATGTTTGCACATGTTTGATGATTATTTTCTTTTTCATCCAAGCTTCATGCCTTTCTAGTCAAATAGCTCCTATACTAGCCTGTAAAATGAGTTTCATAAGCATTAGGGTGGGTAGGCACTTGGTGTGAACAGTATGCCTCTTAGGTGACTATATCTATTCTGGCCTGTATCAGGAACAGTGTGGCCAGTAGGATGAGGGAGGTTATTCTTCCCCTGTACTCAGCACTGGTCAGGCCACACCTTGAGTACTGTGTCCAGTTCTGGGCTCCTCAATTCAAGAGACATGTTGAGGTGCTGGAACGTGTCCAGAGAAGGGCAACAAGGCTGGTGAGGGGCCTGGAACACAAACCCTATGAGGAGAGGCTGAGGGAGCTGGGGGTGTTTAGTCTGGAGAAGAGGAGGCTCAGGGGTGACCTCATTGCTGTCTACAACTACCTGAAGGAAGGTTGTAGCCAGGTGGGGGTTGGTCTCTTCTCCCAGGCAACCAGCAACAGAAGAAGAGGACACAGTCTCAAGCTGTGCCGGGGGAGGTCTAGGCTGGATGTTAGGAGGAAGTTGTTGGCAGAGAGAGTGATTGGCATTGGAATGGACTGCCCAGGGAGGTGGTGGATTTGTTGTCCCTGGAGGTGTTGAAGAAAAGCCTGGCTGAGGCACTTAGTGCCATGGTCTAGTTGACTGGATAGGGCTGGGTGCTAGGTTGGTCTGGATGATCTTGGAGGCCTCTTCCAACCTGGTTGATTCTATTCTATCATTGCAGCTTTTAAAACAAAGCCTTATAGGAGTCACCAACATTCTTACCCACAGTGACAGCAGCATAATTTTAGTATGTACCTGAGATATTTTTGAAGTCTTGAAACTTTCTGTGTCTCATACTGTTTTGCATGAACCTTCTTACTGTGACAGTGTTCTCACTCCACCAAGTCTGGAAGCTATCAGGATTAAATTGCACTGTTGCTCCTGGTTTTCCCTCTACATATGATTTCCTTCTATGTGTGCTTTCTGTAGTCTCCACTCTTTTTTCTTTCTTTGCTTGAATGTGTGCCAGGGAAAGACAAATTACAGTGGTGCTTTGGTTGTGAATAAAATCACTTGTCATAAATATTGCCAGCCCCCACAGAAAACTAGTTAGTGATGAAAGAAATCACATCCTAACTGCTACTTAAAATCTTACCCTCAACTTTCAAATGGCAGATGCCTCTGAACACCATGGATGCTCTGTTCTTTTAATAATTCACAGGAGCATTGCCCTGTGGTGCAGTGCCTTTGCAGAGCTGCCTATTTCTGTTGCTGACTCAAGGGAGTTACGGGTTATCAATTCCAAAGAGCAGAGATTTACACTGTACCCTCAGCAAAATGTTGATTCTCTGCATCAGCACAAGACTTCAGGGAGATTGAAACTCACTTTCTTTTTAATTTTGAGCCCAGTGCACAAGTCTGTAGGACTGTATCTACTTTGTGGCTCTAATTTCAAGTCTGTGTATATGTCTCATATATTACTAGCCAACATTGTAAGATTTTTATCCTAATATATATTTTATCCTAATATATATCCTGCAGAGACATATATGCTTATGTCTCTGCCAGTCTGTTCATCTATTCATCTGTCTATGGTGATGAAAAAACATACATACCAATTGGAAAATATGCATCTTTCCCATGTTTGAGACTATTTGAATATGATTCTGACAGGCCAGAATTTCAGAATTGGAAAATATGCTTCTTTCCCATGTTTGAGACTATTTGAATATGATTCTGACAGGCCAAATTTCAGAACAGCTCAGGACATTTCATGCTGTATTACAAAAAGTAGGTTATGAATGGCATTTTCCATCCAATATTCACATCCTGGTAATATGAAATAACAATTGAAATAATAATTGAAATTACAAAATGAAAATAAAGATGTGATCACAGATATGAAGCAGAGATATGATCATGACAAGAGATGGCATCAAAGAGGAGGCAGACAAGAAAAAATTAACTGGGAAGGAATAATTTATGAAGAATGGGAAGAGTATATTTTGAAATGTTGTAGTATTTTTTCCTCCTATTCATGCTCCTGTGTCAACAAGGTGAATCATTTATCCCAGGACTAAAAGACGTTCGCTTTTCCATTGACATGTTGTGGTCATTATGGTGTGGTCATTATGGTGTGGTCAGCAGGAGCAGGGAGGTCATTCTGCCCCTGTACTCTGCACTGGTTAGACCACACCTTGAGTACTGTGTTCAGTTCTGGGCCCCCCAGTTTAGGAGGGACATCGAGATGCTTGAGTGTGTCCAGAGAAGGGCGACGAGGCTGGTGAGAGGCCTCGAGCACAGCCCTACGAGGAGAGGCTGAGGGAGCTGGGATTGTTTAGCCTGGAGAAGAGGAGGCTCAGGGGTGACCTTATTGCTGTCTACAACTACCTGAGGGGTGGTTGTGGCCAGGGGGAGGTTGCTCTCTTCTCTCAGGTGGCCAGCGCCAGAACGAGAGGACACAGCCTCAGGCTGCGCCAGGGGAAGTTTAGGCTCGAGGTGAGGAGAAAGTTCTTCACTGAGAGAGTCATTGGCTACTGGAATGGGCTGCCCAGGGAGGTGGTGGAGTCGCCGTCCCTGGAGCTGTTCAAGGCAGGATTGGACGTGGCACTTGGTGCCATGGTCTAGCCTTGAGCTCTGTGGTAAAGGGTTGGACTTGATGATCTGTGAGGTCTCTTCCAACCCTGATGATACTATGATACTGTGATACTGTGACATAGTCATGGACTTTCAGTTTAAATAACTTCAGATGCTTTGTTCAAAGGAATCAACAGCAAAGAAGAAAGATAAATAGCTGCAAGAGTCACAATTGCATATTTAGTTTTAACAGGCTCACAGAATGTTAGGGATTGGAAGGGACCCAAGGAGATCATTGAGTCCAACCCCTCTGTCAGAGCAGGACCACACAATCTACCAGAGATCACAGAGGAACACATCCAGACAGACCTTGAAAGTCTCCAGAGAAGGAGACTCCACAATCTCTCTGAGGAGCCTGTTCCAGTGCTCTGTGACCCTCACAGTAAAGTAGTTCCCCCTTGTGTTCAGCTGGAACCTCTTTTGCTGCAACTTACACTCATTGCTCCTTGTCCTATCACAAGGAGCAAGTGAGCAGAGTCTGTCCCCTGCCTCCTTACCAGCCCTCAGATGTTTATAAACATTTATTAAATCCCCTATCAGTCTTCTCTAGATTAAACAGCCTCAGGTCCCTCAGCCTCTCCTCATGAGGCATGCTCTCCAGTCCCTTAATCATCCTCGTAGCCCTATAGTTTTGTAAGCTCCTTTGCAAACCTTCCTTTACATATGAGAAGCTAATGACTAGAAGACGTAAAAGGTCACTAGAAAGGAAACCAAGATACCAACTAGAACTTCAGCACAGCAGGTAATGAAAGGAGTTGCTTCTGACTCAAGAGACTCAGGACAAGGAAGAGAGTAAAAAACTGTGATACATATGGCGTTGGCAGAACTGTACATAGTGTGAAAGCAAATGAAGCTAGCACAGCCAAAACAAATGTTGGTAAAACAGAAACTAAGAACAATGAAAAGTAGAAATGCTGGTTTGGACTCTTACCAACATAATCAAACCATTATTCTAGCTTTCCTCATTTGTTGTAGGGCAGAGGAGAAGTTCTTCCAAAATCCTAGGTCCAGAGACCTAAGAAAGCATAAGACAATGTCCTTAGTCTGTGAGCCACAGCAAGCTGTTAATTGGCCTAAGGTACTTTTTTTGCAAGACTCAGCAAAGTTTGAATGAGTATCTAAACTCTTGCCAACTGCTTGGATTTACTGGGGATGCTGCAATAGCCTTCAGCCATCCAAGTCTAATACTATGGAAGTGCAATATCATTATTAACTAATTATATTCTCATCATCACCCTGTGACATACATAAACAGATGTGAGAGCATTCGTTTTGTTGGAGGAAAATCAGACAGTAGGAGAACAATTAGGCAACATAAGTTTAGACTTCAGGGCTTCACAACTCTGTTTCTGCTCGTTTACTGTTTCTACTAAAGAAAGAGAGAACACAAATGTTTCGCCATTAGGTCTAACTGCTGAAGGCTTTTCACAACCTCCTGGTGCTTTCTTTCCTACCTTGCAGTATGGTGCGGCGACAGAGTCTGTCTCGATGGCACAAAGCATCAAAGATCATAGAATCGTGGAATGGTTTAGGTTGGAAGGGACCTCAAGGATCATCCAGCTCCAACCCCCCGCCATAGGCAGGGACACCTCCCACTAGAGCAGGCTGATCAAGGCCTCGTCCAGCCTGGCTTTAAACACCTCCAGGGAGGAAGCATCCACAACCTCCCTGGGCAACCTGTGCCAGTGTCTCACCACCCTCACTGTAAAGAACTTCCTCCTAACATCCAGTCTAAATCTCCCCTCTGCCAGCTTAAACCCATTCCCCCTCGTCCTAACATTACTAGACCGTGTAAATAGTCCCTCCCCAGCTTTCCTGTAGGCTCCCTTCAGATACTGGAAAGCCACTCTAAGGTCTCCTCGAAGCCTTCTCTTCTCCAGGCTGCAGAGCCCCAACTCTCTCAGCCTGTCCTCATAGCAGAGCTGCTGCAGCCCTCTGAGCATCTTCGTGGCTCTCCTCTGGACCCGCTCCAGCAGTTCCATGTCCTTCTTGTGTTGGGGGCTCCAGAACTGCACACAGTACTCCAGGTGGGGTCTGAGGAGAGCAGAGTAAAGGGGGAGAATCCCCTCCCTTGCCCTGCTGGCCACACTGCTCTTGATGCAGCCCAGCACAGGGTTGCTGTCTGGGCTGCATGTGCACACTGCAGGCTCATGTTGAGCTTCTCGTCGACCCAGACCCCCAGGTCCTTTTCCTCAGGGCTGCTCTCCAGCCATTCACCATCCAGCCTGGATCTGTGCCTGGGACCAGCTGCAATTCTTTAGCCAGCTGGCTTCTGAGTTTATTGGTGATGATGACCAGCACAGGTTGACAACTCTGCATGAGTTTCATCAGTATCTTAGAGAACTGATTAAAACAAGAGAAGGAAGAAGGGAGGGGAAGGGTTTTTGCTTGGGTTTTTTGTTTTGTTTTGTTTTCAATTATTATTATTTGACAGTTTCAGTGTTATCATGGGCATCCTGAAAGAACTGAGAGGACAGAGGACAAAGAATTAGTTGAGGATCTCCAAGTGTGTCTAGTAGTTTGTTAAAAAAAAAAATAATTAATCTTCTCAAAGCTTAAGAACTGTTTCATTTCTTCCACTAAAATGCTGTGTTAGATTAGTAGATAACATACAGGACTTCAAAGGCTTATAGAGGCATTCCCGGATGGTTTCCTGAATACATCTGGGAGTCAAACTAATTGGCAATCTGCAGCAAGGCAATTAGCCACAGGATGAAGTAAAATGGAGGCAGAAACCTAACATTATCTATGCATCATTACTTGAATATGGGCTCTGGTTTGCGTGAGTGAAACTGTTATCAGGGTATTAGGATTTAATACACAAATAACTGAAATTCAGCTACAGGGGGAAATGGCTGAAGCCTCCATTTAAATTCTGTAGGCAAACTGGCCATCTAGAGGCATGCAACTCTTTCATTAAAAAGCATATTTGTACTGTAGACTTTATGCTTAATACACTAATAGCAAAGAAGGGAACTGAGGGAAGTCCTGCAACCTGCTGAATAACCAAACGCAAAACAACTTTATTTAATTCGACTACATTTTTATTGGATTCTTCTGTGGTTAGAATCTAATTCATCTCCTCTCAAATCACATCCTAGTCACACAGAAATAGTGCTAAGTACATTTTCCTTGGGTAGATACTGGCAGTAAGATAACAGGAGTGCTGCTTGGCTTTTTCTTTCTTCCTCTGAGATCACAGGGGCTGCAGCAAACATTCAAAGAGGAACATTCTTTTCTAACCGTATAAATGTAGTGGTGCCATTCAGCGTGACAGATCAAAGGATTTGAAAATGTCATAAGACTGAAAACATTTTCACATTATTATCAGCAGTGTTCATTCATTGCAATTGTTCCCTGGTCTTTAGGGACATGCACTGCAGTCATTTGCAATGAGAACAAGGGTAACGCTTACTGCTCAGAGACTGGACAGCAAAGCAATTGTACTATTTACCCTGCGTCATGCAGATTCAACAGAACAAATCATCCCTCAGGAAACAGAATCCCAGCCTTCTGAGGATGAAAAGAAAGCATGCTTTGACCACAGAGATTTTGTAGGAAATAAGGAAACACCATTGCTATGAAGGCTGATTCTTCAGCCTCAAATGTCTTTCGCCTTTTTTTTTTTCCATGCCAAGTGGAATATCCATTTCACCAGTAGGGAAGGTGCTTCTCGTTGGTGGTTATGTTCAAGAACTCACATCTCAAGACATGACACAGTTGGGAGTCTGTAGTATAGAATCATAGAATCGTAGAATGGTTTATGTTGGAAGGGACCTCAAAGACTATCCAGTTCCAACCCCCCGCCATAGGCAGGGACACCTCCCAAAAGAACAGGTCACTCAAAGCCTCATCCAACCTGGCTTTGAACATCTGCAGGGAGGAAGCAGCCACAACTTCCCTGGGCAAGCTGTGCCAGTGTCTCACCACCCTCACTGTAAAAAAATTCTCCCTAACATCTCATCTAAATCTCCCCTCTTCAAGTTCAAATCCATTACCCCTCATCCTGTCATTACAAGACCTTGTAAATAACCCCTCCCCAGCTTTCCTGTAGGTCCCCTTCAGATACTGGAAGGCCACTATAAGGTCTCCTCAAAGCCTTTTCTTCTCCAGGCTAAAGAGTCACAACTCTTGTAGTGTCCTCATAGCAGAGCTGCTTCAGCCCTCTGATCATCTTCGTGGCCCTCCTCTGGACTGGCTCCAACAGTGTGATGTCCTTCTTGTGTTGGGGGCTCCAGAACTGCATACAGGACTCCAGGTGAGGTCTGATGAGAGCAGAGTAAAGGGGCAGAATCCCCTCTTTTGCCCTGCTGGCCACACTGCTCTTGATGCAGCCCAGCACAGGGTTGCTGTCTGTGCTGCACATGCACACTGCTGCCTCATGTTGAGCTTTTCATCATCCCAGACTCCCAGATCCTGTTCCTCAGGGCTGCTCTCAGCCATTCATCACCCAGCTTGCATTGATGCTTGGGATTGCACTGACCCAGGTGCAGGACCTTACATTTGGCCTTGTTGAATGTCATGAGGTTGGCCTGGGTCCGCCTCTCAGCTTGTCCAGGTCCCTCTGGATGGCATCCCTGCCCTCTAGCAAGTCAGCTGCGCCACACAGCTTGGTGTCATCTGCAAACTTGCTGAGGGTGCACTCAATTCCTCTGTCCATATCACTGACAAAGATGTTAAAGAGCACTGGTCCCAGCACTGACCCCTGAGGGATGCCACTTGGCACTAATAGGTTGCGAACTTCAGATCACCTCCCCAGTTATAATTTATGACACCTATTTGGACAGCTTGGAAGTAAGATAAAGCTATATTTACAGCAAAGCTTGATTTACAAGCATCTTTACGTGATATGCTTACATGTATTTACAATTATATACAATTTAGAAATAATATGGAAATCCAAACCTTCCTCCTGGACAAAGAAGCCCAGAAGGGACCCAATGCCATCCCCTCTCTCTCCCAGGCAGAAAAAACAACTGGCAAGGCTTATGTGTCATCTGGTTAGCCAAGCTCAGCAGATGAGATCAGAGAGAGAGACAAAGAGATCCAGCACTTAGAAGCAAAGAATCAAGAATGGTTCATACTTTGTCTTTTTATACCTTTTAGCAAACCAACAAATGATGCAGAATTTATTGTTATTTTCCTTTTACAACCAATGATCTAATTTCTCTCATTAGAATATTCCAATGAGCCTTAAACCATCACAGACTAAAATGAATTAAAAACTTTTCATAGAATCATAGAATTAACCAGGTTGGAAGAGACCTCCAAGACCATCCAGTCCAACCTAGCACCCAGTCCTAGCCAATCAACTAGACCATGGCACTAAGTGCCTCAGCCAGGCTTTTCTTGAACACCTTCAGGGACAGCGACTCCACCACCTCCCTGGGCAGCCCATTCCAATGCCCAATTTTCCTCAAAAGGAAGGAGACATTATTGATTCTTAGCCAGTAAGTAAAACTATTGAAAATCCAGAGAAGGAGGAGTAAACACTGAGTTAAAAAGCATATGATCCTCTTGCTGTTTATGTTGCAACTCTCCAGTGGCTCACCTCCAAAAGAAGATGTCACATAAGTCATATTCTGCCTATTTAACAAACAGAAATACGTGACCAAATCTGGGCTATGGTACAGAACACATTTACTGCTACTACTCTTCTCCCTCCATCCTAAGCTGAAATGAAGCACTTTTTTTGACCCCTACCTTAAATCTCTTGATTTCTCAGCATATGTTTCAAGTATATTCCATCTCTTTTTCTCTCAAAACCCTTTGGGATCTTAATACTATGAGCTGCCTATAAGTCTTTTTTAACTCTCTCTCTAAAAAGTGGCTGTTGTAACTAGTAATTAATAAATTCATAGAGCTTTGCCAGTATAGGTGGGAAAGAAATGGTGCAATAAAGACAATGAAATGTGTGTTTATGAGTTCATGCACTACTTTATTGAGGCAAGCAATAATATGAGCTGGTCATTGCCACAAATTTAAGTTCTTGTTAAGTATCACTCTACATCTAGTTTGGAACTGTCCTCAAGCAGCCACTGCACTCTGAAATCAAAATGATGTCATCCTAAAATAGATGTTTGTCTCATGAAGTGGCTTTGTACGTTGCTCAATTAATTCTTTTTATTTCAAAGCAGAAATCCTACAGNCTCAGCTTCTCCCCAGCAGGCAAAGCTCCCCAGCAAAGAGAAGAAGCAAGTGACCTAATCTTTGTTTTGCCTTTCTTCTTTACACATCCCAGCAAGACTGTGAGGGAAGTAGACCTCACCATTGTTTTCATTTCTCAGCCTATCATCTAGTTCTTCTCACCAAAACATGCTAGCTAGGCTCAAACTAGCACAAGGGATTACTGAGAAAGACCCAAATTGGTTGCTTTCCACCATGTTTGTATCCTCAATGCATTTTTCCACCCACTATTCCCCCTCAAGTTGAATTTCATCTGCTCAACAGGGCTGCTAGGGATGATTGGGAAACATCATAGAGCACTAAGTGTAGCTTTGCTGCCAAGGATAGGTAGTCCTTCCTTCAAACTGTGATTTGTCCCATGGGTGGACTGACATTTCTAGGACAGGAAAATTCATGAGAAACATTCTTTGTCGAACTATCTGATGTATATGTACTGCCATCCTCAAAGAAGAAAAATCATTTCAGTGTACAGAACTCCAGAAACACAAAAAGTTCTTCGCAGCAGTTTATGACTTCAAATTAAATTATGTCTCTCTTGGTTGCTCTTTGAGTTTGGGACATGACCATGCAGACTGAAAGTTAAAATGCCTTGGCAACATTTCCCATCGTTAAATAACAGAAAGAGCAGACAGGGGACATTTAATAAAAACTAAACTGGAACCATCAGTAAAGTTCTGAGGTACCTACTGTTTAAGTCATTCACTTTTGTCATTAATCACACAAGGAAGATATCAGCTCTGTCACTTTATTGGCTTTTTTAATAGCTGCTCAAGGGCTTGGATTCTTCAAACTCAGGCAGTTTCAGACTTGCAAAAGAAACTTGAGTTTTGAAACATACTTACTGAGGAGGCTCAGGGGTGACCACATTGCTGTCTACAACTACCTGAAGGGAGGCTGTAGCCAGGTGGGGGTTGGTCTCTTCTGCCAGGCAACCAGCAACAGAACAAGGGGACACAGCCTCAAGTTGTGCCAGGGGAAGTATAGGCTGGATGTTAGGAGGAAGTTGTTGGCAGAGAGAGTGATTGGCATTGGAATGGGCTGCCCAGGGAGGTGGTGGAGTCACCGTCCCTAGAAGTGCTCAAGAAGAGCCCGGAAGAGGCAATGATTATTCAGAATTTTCTGCTTGGTGGAATGGTAAAGAAGACTCTTTATTCAACAAGTAATTTCTAATTCCCACACACTACTGTGGTTTTTTGTGACAATGACTTGGCACTTTCTAGGTTTATGCTCCTCCTAAGCTCTGATTACAATATGCATGCCACCAATACGTGTTGCTAAGCGAGACTACTCTGCCAGTCAGATCACTTCCACTATGTCTTAACTGCATTTATTACTGTGATGGTTTGGGTGTTAACCACCCCCTCCACACACCACTTTGGAAAATCACCCAGGCTAGACTCAGAGGCTCTGGAAATTGAATAAAGCTTTTTATTTACAGCTTAGCACAATATACAATAGATACAGTTATATCCAGAAATATTCAAGTTAAAAAGTAATACAGAAACACAACAGCCCTCCCAGAAACCTGAATCCCCGGGCTCTCAACCACCCTGCCAGCTTCTTCCCACCCCTCTACCTTACCTTGCTTTATGTTTAAGGTAATATGGAGGGTTGGCCATGGGAGTTAGGAAGCAGGTGAATTTAGTCAGACAGATGGCAGATTAGGTTAGAGAGAGAGAAGTTCAGCCTAAAGCCCAGAAAGCAACTGTGTTAGCTATATTTATATTCTTGTTCTTGCACATCTCAGCAAGCCTATGGGTGAAGCAGACATCACCATTGTTTCCTTTTCACAGCCTGTAATCTAATTCTTCTCACCAAAACATTCTAGCTAGCTTCAAACTAGCACAATTACAAGGGAAAATACACTACTTTCTCTGTGTCTTTGAAAATATTTTATTGCCCCCTGAATACAGATATGCCATATGTGGAGCTGCACATGTTAAAGGTTTCAGTAGCAGATTAAGGTGCTACACATCCCCATTTGGCTTTTTAAATATTTGCTTGGATGTTTGTTTCTGCAGTGAAGGGGATTTAAATTGATACAATACCAATAACGAAGCAATAAAGTGCTCCCTTGTGAAGAGTTCATACTGCACTTAATTGGCACAATGGAGCAGTTTATGGAAAGTACTCTTGGATGTGTGAAAGTTTACTGTTATTGTGCTGCAGATGTTTCTAGGTAACCTTTGTTAAGAGTGGGAAATACAGATCTTTGGGATTGCTGCTTGTGCTTTAAGAGAGTATTGTACAGAGAGGAGAATGACACAAACTAATGGTGATGTAATTGCCCAAGAGCAGGGCACCACTAATGCCCCTCAGTGGGAATCCAATAGAATTAGAGAATTACAGAATCATAGAATCATAGAATGGTTTAGGTTGGAAGGGACCTCAAGGATCATCCAGCTCCAACCCCCTGCCATAGGCAGGGACACCTCCCACTAGAGCAGGCTGCTCAAGGCCTCATCCAACCTGGCCTTGAACACCTCCAGGAAGGGAGCAGCCACAACCTCCCTGGGCAACCTGTGCCAGTGTCTCACCACCCTCACTGTAAAGAACCCTTTCCTAACACCTAGTTTATGTCTCTCCTCTTCCATTTTAAACCCATTCCCCCTCATCCTGTCATTACTAGACCTTGTCAATAGTCCCTCCCCAGCCTTCCTGTAGGCCTCCTTCAGATACCAAAAGGCTACTATAAGGTCTTCTTAAAGTCTTCTTCATCCATGCAGGGTTCCTGGTGTTCTTACCTGGCATCCTTTTGGGATTCATTGCTCCTGGGCCTGGAGGAGGTGATACTTGATCATTGACCAGCTTTCCTGGGCCCCTCTTCCTTCCAGAGTTCAAGGAGATCCTCAAAGAGATTGAAATCTGCTCTTCTGAAGTCCAGAGCAGTGAGTTTGCTATACACCCTCCTTGATGCCTTGAGGATCTTAAACTCTACCATTTCATGGTCACTACAGCCAAGGTTACCCTTCAGCTTCACTTCACTCACCAGCCTCTCCTTGTTGGTGAGGACTAGGTCCAGCATAGCACCTTTTTTTGTGGGTTCTTGTGGTGCAGCTTTGCATGAAAATCAAGTTTGGCTTTTGCAGGCGTGGGGACACGCAGAAAATCAGCAAAAGACAAAACTTACACAAAACCCCAAGAAGGAACACTGAAGCTCATTCAGAGACAGGGTTTTAGAACGCATTCTTTGTAATGTTCTAGTGTATAAAACAATTATCTATTTATGAATGTGCAGGTATACAATGCATGTATGTTCTAAATGCTTCCTAAATGTGATGCCCTTGCTGGCAATGACAGCTGCTTAAAGCTACCTCTGGGATCAGCTGGGTGAAAATGTTGCAACATAACACTCTCTCTTTTTATGTCTGTTGTAATATCATCTAAACTGTTAGCAGTACCAGTGTAACCTGTCTGAAGTCCTCAGAGGTCACTGAACGTGCAGTGTTTAGCAAAAGCTGAAAAGTCATCAGAGCTGTAGTGGTTTAGAGCTAATGCTTGAGCCGAATCCTCAGTTATAAACAAGAAATAGGAAGTTTCTGGACATTTTTGGACAGCAAGTAAATAAAATAGGGGGTTGGTTACAGAAGAAAAAGTAATAGGTTAAGTCTACATCATTTCATTTGTTTGCTGGACTAGTATATCTTTTGTTGCACGAACTCTTCCTCACTGCTGCTTCCTGCCTCCTCCTCTTTCCCTGGTGCTGGCTGATCTTGCATGGCTACATTTACCTTGGCTGACTAGATAACAGAGTGGCTTGGTTTTCTCTCTAGGAGGGAGAAGGGGGTGGCTGTTAGCCCCTTCTGGGTTTGTCCAGGGGATACGTCTTTGTGTTAGTTTAAAACTGTATATATATATATGTAAATAGATTTTGTGCACATGCATTGTGTTGTATTCTGTTAGATTTTAGTTGTGCTGAAAGCAAAGTTTTATCTTCCTTCCAAACCTCCTGAGCTAGTCTGGTGATTTTGAGGTGTAATTTTAACCCTACCACAAGAGCAGATCAGCAAATTGATTTATCTGTGTCTCTTAGACTACGGATGCCTATGTTAAAGAAAAACAAAACCAAACGCACAAAGACAAAAAACAGACAAAGAATTTGGGATATCAAAAAAAACACTAAAATTCAAAAACTAGATAGTGAGTCAGATATATAAACATAGTTGGCAGTGTCCTGATATTTGTGGTTGGAGTTATCTTCTTGGAAATGAGAGAGAATTATTGCTTCCTTTTTGTGAGCTGGGATTTCGGCATGATCACAGGATGTTAGGGGTTGGAAAGGACCCAAGGAGATCATTGAGTCCAACCCCCCTGTCAGAGCAGGACCACACAATCTAGCACAGATCACAGAGGAACACATCCAGACAGGCCTTGAAAGTCTCCAGATGAGACTCCACAACCTCTCTGGGGAGCCTGTTCCAGTGCTCTGGGACCCTTACAGTAAAGAAGTTCCCCTTCATGTTGAGGCAGAACCTCTTGTGCTCTTTTGCTGCAATTTACACCCATTGCT
>WAAF01014956.1:258848-290246 GCA_013400475.1 Tricholaema leucomelas | reverse complement strand
ATCAGAAGCATAAACCAATGCCATTAAGCAGCTAAATGTTTTAATTCCAAGCCTGTAAAATTCTATTAATGTCAAATATTATTTGTTTTTCCCTCATCTAAGTAAACTAGCTGAGGCTGTCACTCACTTCTTTTCCTTCATTATTTTTTTGTTGTTTTTGTCTTACTGCACTCATCTCCCACAAAGTGAAAAATGTCTATTTAAAGCTAAGTGGAAATACCACACTGTGTAACGTTTTCATGTCAAAACAATTACATTATTATATTCTGAGTTAAATAATATAAGATAGGAAAACATTTTGATATGCATTTGACAGTTGTAATCCTGGCAAGATCAAATCAACTTCTTCAAAACTCATTTCTGCTAGGTGAAAACAAACATGGAACTCCCTAACCCAACCTGCCTAAGCCCCTTGGGAGAAGAGGGATAAGCCCCAGACAGAAATGGCCTTCTGTATTTTACTTTGAGGCAAAGCCATGCTTTAGCCTGTCATGGAAGACTCATTTGTTCTCAGTAGATCAGTATGGAATTGCACTAGCCTGAGACACGAAACTGGGCTACTCATTTCAAGAGAGATGTTGAGGTGCTGGAACTTGTCCAGAGAAGGGCACCAAGGCTGGTGAGAGGTCTGGAGCACAGCCCTGTGAGGAGAGGCTGAGGGAGCTGGGGGTGTGCAGCCTGCAGAAGAGGAGGCTCAGGGTAGACCTCATTGCTGTCTACAACTACCTGAAGGGAGGTTGTAGCCAGGTGGGGTTGGTCTCTTCTGCCAGACAACCAGCAACAGAAGAAGGGGACACAGTCTCAAGCTGTGCCAGGGGAGGTCTAGGCTGGATGTTAGGAGGAAGTTGCTGCCAGAGAGAGTGATTGGCATTGGAATGGGCTGCCCAGGGAGGTGGTGGAGTCGCTGTCCTTGGCGGTGTTCAAGCAAAGCCTGGCTGAGGCACTTAGTGCCATGGTCTGGTTGATTGGCTAGGGCTGGGTGCTAGGTTGGACTGGATGATGTTGGAGGTCTCTTGCAACCTGGTTGATTCTATGATTCTATGATCACAGAATGTTAGGGTTGGAAGGGACCTCCAAAGATCATCCAGTTCAACTGCTCTGCCAGAACAGGTGCACCTAGAATGGGTCACACAGGAAGGCATTCAGGCAGGTTTGGAGTATCTCCAGAAAGGGAGAGTCCACAACCCACTCTGGGCAGCTTGTTTCAGTGTTCTGTCACCCTTACAGATAAAAAAATCCCTCACCATGTTTTCATGGAACTTCCTATGCCTCGGCTTCCACTCATGGCACCTTGTCCTGGCATTGCTATGATGAGATGACTTGTGAGGTATCAGGGTGGGGGGAAGGTAGCTTTCTTTGCATTGTGCAAGTTAACCATGGCACAGCAATGTGCCCTTGGGGCCAAGAAGGCCAATGGGATCCTGGGGTGTATTAAGGAGAGTGTGTCCAGCAGATCAAGGGAGGCTCTCTTTCCCCTCTATTCTGCCCTGGTGAGACCTCATCTTGAATACTGCCTTCAGTTTTGGGCTCCTCAGTTTAAGAGGCACAGGGATCTGCTGGAGAAGGTTCAGCAGAGGGCTACCAGGATGATTAGGGGACTGAAGTGCTCCCTGATGAGGAGAGGCTGAGGGATCTGGGGCTTTTTAGTCTGGAGAAGAGAAGACTGAGCAGAGATTTAATAAATGTTTATAAACACCTGAGGGATGGGGGTCAGGAGGGGGGACAGGCTCTGCTCACTGCTCCCTGTGATAGGACAAGGAGCAATGGGTATAAGTTGCAGCAAAAGAGGTTCTGCCTCAACACAAGGGGGAACTTCTTTACTGTAAGGGTCACAGAGCACTGGCACAGGCTCCCCAGAGAGGTTGTGGAGTCTCCTTCTCCGGAGCCTTTCAAGGCCTGTCTGGATGTGTGCTCCTCTGTGATCTGTGCTAGATTGTGTAGTCCTGCTCTGGCAGAGGGGTTGGACTCAATGACCTCCTTGGGTCCCTTCCAACACCTAGTATCTTGTGATCTTGTGTAGAGCCACTCTTGGTCATGGAACAAGAGTGGCTTTGCTGAGAGACTTGAAAACTATGGCAGTGATTGATTGCAAGGCAAAAAGGTAGCAGTTGCACTTGCTCACCTGAAATAGATATTCCAAAGAGTTTCTCAGGCGCTCTTTATTTTCATGCCAGAAATCCCTATGGCTTGACATGCTCAATCCCTCCCTCTCTCTCCCCAGTAACAGATCAGTCTGGATTGGCTGACACTGCCACATTTTTCTGATGCAGGGATGACCAAACAAAAAAAAGTAATATTCATTTAAGAAGGGAAGCATTTTTTCATTCAGTAAACCAAATCTCAGCTGCATTTAGACCCTCCCCTGTCTTGTGCTGCATTTTTATACGCAGATCGTCCACAGTTTTTTTGTGTTCCCTATGGAATAAAACAAACATTTTCCATTATGCTAATCCCTACGTGGTCTACTAGTTCTTAGTGAAGAGAAGAATTTATCTCCATCTGTTTCTTAAAGAGTGTAACTATATTTTCACCATTTCTTTGATATAAATCCTTTGTTTGTTAAGGATAGAGAGAGATAATTTCCAAAGAAATGTCTCCCACGCAGTTATTATACTTCAGTAAGTATAATAATTAAAATAATTTCATTTGCAGCATGAATTTAAATCTTGGGAGACCACACAGGGATCCTTTTTCCCACAAACAATGACTTTGTGTTTCTTTTAAAGGTCAATAACTCGAATTGGTTTGGAGACAAATTCTCTTCAGGACGTGTATGCTTAGCAGATGTGAGTTAAGTAATTCCACTTGACATCAAGAAGACGACAGACTCACATCACCTGCACACCCAGGCCAAGTCTGGGAGCACACAAAATAGCTTTTGGCAAGTGCCCAGTGAAAGTTGCCCTATGAAATAAGCACAGGAAAAATTACCCAGTGATACACGTGCAACACAAGGATAAAGTCTCAAGGCTTTACAGAAATGTCAATATTCCAGTAACTCATCTTCATCTTTCTATTTCACCACTTCCCTTCTGACAGAGATTAAAATATTCTGGGCTGCATCAGGAGAAGTGTGGCCAGCAGGTCGAGGGAGGTGATTCTCCCCCTCTGCTCTGCTCTGCTGAGGTGTGGAGATTCAGAGTGGAGGTGAGGAGGAAGTTGTTCAGCGTAAGAGTGGTGAGAGCCTGGAAGGGGTTGCCCAGGGAGGTGGTTGAGGCCCCATCCCTGAAGGTGTTTGTTTAAGGCCAGGCTGGATGGGGCTCTGGCCAGCCTGCTCTAGGGTTGGGTGTCCCTGCCTCTGTCAGGGGGGTTGGAACTAGATGATCCTTGTGGTCCCTTTCAACCCTGACTGATTCTATGATTCTATGACAAATTGCCACGGGTTTAGCCAGTTGAAGCTGCTGCTGACACTTAACACCATGCTGACATCAGGCCAGCTGTAAAACGAAAGCGCTGGCAGGAGCAAAGAATCCTGTGGCTTGTAGCTCAGACTAACACAGAAGGCTTTCTGTTCCAGTTGCTGCTTCTGGTTTCTAGTTTTGGGGAGCTAGGCTTTTACACTGGGCTGGCTGCAGGCTTGAGGATGGAGCAGGATTGTTTTATGGCTGGCTTCTGCTTCTGCTGTGTTTTTCTGTGACACAGGCTGAGAATCACAGAATCAGAATCAACCAGGTTGGAAAAGACCTCCTTCCAACCTAGTTGTCCAGCCCAACCTAGCACCCAGCCCTGGCCAGTCAACCAGACCATGGCACTAAGTGCCCCAGCCAGGCTTTGCTTCAACACCCTCCAGGGACAACGACTCTACCACCTCTCTGGGCAGCCCATTCCAATGCCAATCACTCTCTCTGCCAACAACTTCCTCCTAACATCCAGTCTAGATCTCCCCTGGCACAACTTCAGACTGTGTCCCCTTGTTCTGTTGCTGGTTGCCTGGCAGAAGAGACTGACCACCACATGGCTACAACCTCCCTTCAGGTGGCTGTACATTATATTATCTCATTGAGCTCCTTATCTCAGGCTAGAGTGACTGCATGACTTTCCTCTCCAATCTGTGTGTGTGTGGCTTGCTTATGAGAGCAGGTTGTGCTAAACGAGGACAACTCACTTTTTTACATACCCTTTTCACATGAATTCTGTTTATTTTTCACTTCAAGTCTTTTCCCCTTGCTGATTTACTTCAACACTGTGGCAGAATAAATGCATGCCTGCTGTCACAATGAGCATGAGGGAGAGCTCACTGTGACAGCAATGCCATTGTGATGCAGCACAGAATGAAAAAAGAATTAATAAAAAGATAAGCAAATTAATTTAAGTTTAAAATCTCACATTTTACAATGCTCTTTCACCAAATCTAACTCTATACAATGCTCTTTCACCAACTCTAACACTTTGCAACACTCTTCCAATCTACCAAGGGTAGCCCATGGCTTATTCAATATAAAGAAAACAGAGTTTTTATCATAGAATCAACTTAGTTTATCTCAGTTTATCTGCTTAGTTTTAATAAAATACCAGGACAAAAGAACAGTCCAATGTCCTGAATGTTGTTTTCTCTAATATGCAGTAAACCAGCTTTACTAACTGCATGTTTAGACCAAGGTGTAACCAAGCATGGGCNGCTAGCAGCCATGAGCTCCCCAGCAGGCAAAGCTCCCAGCAAAGAGAAGAAGCAAGAGACCTAATCTTTGTTTTGCCTTTCTTTTGTACACATCTCAGCAAGACTGTGAGGGAAGCAGACCTCACCATTGTTTTCATTTCTCAGCCTATCATCTAGTTCTTCTCACCAAAACATGCTAGCTAGGCTCAAACTAGCACAGCAAGAGGAAGCAATAAATCATCATACAGATATAAAAAGTGTATCAATAAAGGAGAGCAAAGTTTTAGCAAGCAGTTTTACTCAATGAAAAAAAAAAAAAACCAAGCCAGCTTTGACCCATGAGAAATTAGATATATTCCCTCCTGCTTGTGTGGAGCCAAGGTTTCACTCCACATATATATGCCCATAAACAATGCCTTTCCAAACATCTTCTAGCGGGCACCAGATACCAGAAGCAGACACCCTCAACCAAAATACAAGTAACAGAGCTAAAAAGGTGTTAATTGAAACTATGCAACTATGTTAATTGAAACTATCACAGAATATTAAGGGTTGGAAGTGACCTTGAAAGCTCATCCAGTCCAATCCCCCAGCCAAAGCAGGAGCACCTAGAGCAGGTCACACAGGAACACATCCAAGCAGGTACTGAATATCTCCAGAGAGGGAGACTCCACGACCCTCTCTGGGCAGCCTGTTCCAGTCTTCCATCACCCTCACAGTGAAAAAAATTCCTCCTCATGTTTCCATGGAACTTTCTATGCCTCAGCTTCCACCCATTGCCCCTAGTTCTGTCATCAGGCATCACCAAGCAGAGCTTGACACTATGCAACTGTGTTCACTGAGACTGTGCAACTTCCTGGAAGTTATGAAAACCATAGAATCATAGAATCATAGAATCATAGAATGGTTTAGGTTGGAAGGGACCTCAAGGATCATCCAGCTCCAACCCCCTGCCACAGGCAGGGACACCTCCCACTAGAGCAGGTTGCTCAAGGCCTCATCCAGCCTGGCCTTAAACACCTCCAGGGAGGAAGCATCCACAACCTCCCTGGGCAACCTGTGCCAGTGCCTTACCACCCTCACTGTAAAGAACTTCCTCCTAACATCCAGTCGGAATCTCCCCTCTTCCAGCTTAAACCCATTCCCCCTCGTCCTAACATTACTAGACCGTGTAAATAGTCCCTCCCCAGCTTTCCTGTAGGCTCCCTTCAAATACTGGAAGGCCACTATAAGGTCTCCTCGAAGCCTTCTCCTCTCCAGGCTGAAGAGCCCCAACTCTCTCAGCCTGTCCTCATAGCAGAGGTGCTCCAGCCCTCTGATCATCTTCGTGGCTCTCCTTTGGACCCAAGATCATCCAGTCCAACCTAGCACCCAGCCCTGTCCAATCAACTAGACCGTGGCACTAAGTGCCTGATCCAGTCTTTTCTTGAACACCTCTAGGGAGGTGTTCTCCACCACCTCCCTAAAAGAGGCTCCAAAGTTGCAGGCAATCAACGAAGCCTTCCAACCTAATTTTAAGGGAAATCACAATTAAAGACGTGCAAGTCCCTCCAAAGCCCTCTCAAGCTGCACTGGCCATGAAGAAAGCAAAAAGGAGAGCTGCTGTTCTGAACCACACTGTACACCATCTTCAGTAGGTCACCGGTCTTTTAAATAATCTCTAGTGAACAAATAAGATTTCAGAAAGTTTTTAGTAGATAATTACACTTCCTGATTTTGTAATTAGTGGAACTACACGTAATTACATAATAATTATGACGGTAATTACGTAATTAAGATGTATAATTATGTAGTAAAAAACATTATGGAAATAAAAGGCATCGACTGTATAAGCACAATACATTTTTAAAAATAAATTCTGGATCATCTGGTTTAAAGCTACCATTTTCCTCAAAATATCAAAGTGATTATGAGCCATCACTGGCAAGTTCGAAAATACATTTCTTCTGAGGCTTTAAAAAAAACCCAAACCCATAGAGATAATTGGATCTTTTTAAAAGCCTCTTTGAAAACCTTAGCTTTACATTAGCTGTGCTAGTTTGAGCCTGGCTGGGATATTTTGGTGAGAAGAATTAGATTCTAGGCTGCAAAAAGGAAGCAATGGTGATGTCTACTTAGACTCATAGAATCACAGTATCACCAAGGTTGAAAGAGACCTCACAGATCATCAAGTCCAACCCTTCACCACAGAGCTCAAGGCTAGACCATGGCACCAAGTGCCACGTCCAATCCTGCCTTGAACAGCTCCAGGGACGGCGACTCCACCACCTCCCTGGGCAGCCCATTCCAGTAGCCAACGACTCTCTCAGTGAAGAACTTTCTCCTCACCTCGAGTCTAAACTTCCCCCGATGCAACCTGAGGCNGGCTCTGGGGCTGGATGAACTTCTCTCTCTAACTTAGAATCAAAGAAGCAGTCAGGCTTGGAAAGGACCACAAGGATCATCTAGTTCCAACTCTCCTGCCATGGGCAGGGACACCCTACCCCAGAGCAGGCTGCCCACAGCCTCATCCAGCCTGGCCTTAAACACCTCCAGGCATGGAGCCTCAACCACCTCCCTGGACAACCCATTCCAGCCTCTCACCACTCTCATGCTGAACAACTTCCTCCTCAAGTCCAGGCTGAACCTACTCATCTCCAGCTTTGCCCCATTCTCCCTAGTCCTGTCCCTCCCTGATAGCCTAAAAAGTCCCTCCTCAGCTTTTTTGGAGGCCCCCTTCAGATACTGAAAGGCCACAATCCTAATCCCCCTGTCTGACCCTCCAAACTCACCTTCAATGTACGGCAAAATCTGGGGTAAGATAGAGGGGTGAGAAGAAGGTGGAAGGGTGGTTGAGAGCCCCTCCTGGAGACTCTGGTTTCTGGGAGGGCTGTTGTGCTTCTGTATTACTTTTTAACTTGTCTATTTCTGTCTATAGCTGCCTAGATTGTAAATACCTGCTTATCTGTTCTGCTAAGCTGCAAATACAAAGCTTCATCTAATTTCCAGCATAGTTGAGTCTAGTCTGAGGGGGCAGGGAACACCCAAACCATCACATTATCCTTCTGACACCTAGGCACAGCTACAATGAATGGATTCTACAGAGTTAAACTGGTTGCAGTTGGATTTCCAAGTTGTGTTAAAATGATTTACTTCTTAAAAAAAAAAAAAAAAAGGATTAGCTCTGATGTCAGAATTCTGGTACCTAAAAGACAGGGATTAGTACTGTTCTTTGAGCACACTGCCAGATCCATCAAACTTAAGAGTCTTCTGAAAGGAAAAAAAAACCATGCTGGTCTTGTGCTTTCCACTAGAGAAAAGAGCTTACTGCTGTGAGAAGCAGTAGTCATTAAAAGAAGCCTTGTCACTTAGGACTTGCATATAACAACAGAACTATGCCCCATTAAAAATCATACTCCAAACTTGATTAACAGAGATATCAGAGAATCATAGAATCAACCAGGTTGGAAGAGACCTCCAAGCTCATCCAGTCCAACCTAGCACCCAGCCCTAGCCAATCAACTAGACCATGGCACTAAGTGCCTCATCCAGGCTTGTCTTGAACACCTCCAGGGATGGTGACTCCCCCACCTTCCCAGGCAGCCCAGACCAGAGAGACAAAGATCTCTGTAAGAAAACTTCTAATGAACTGCAGATGCAAAAGAAATGATGAAGAAAAAAAAGAGCTTTAAAAAACATTTTCTTTTTAGAGAAACTCCCAAGAGTTTCACTCCTGGAGAAGAGGAGGCTCAGGGCGGACCTCACTGCTGTCTACAACTACTTGAAGGGAGGCTGTTGCCAGCTGGGGTTGGTCTCTTCTGCCAGGCAAGCAGCAACAGAAGAAGGGGACACAGTCTGAAGTTGTGCCAGGGGAGGTCTAGGCTGGATGTTAGGAGGAAGTTGTTGGCAGAGAGAGTGATTGGCATTGGAATGGGCTGCCCAGGGAGCTGGTGGAGTCACCTTCCCTGGAGGTGTTGAAGCCAAGCCTGGCTGAGGCACTTAGTGCCATGGTCTAGTTGACTGGACAGGGCTGGGTGCTAGGTTGGACTTGGAGGTCTTTTCCAACCTGGTTGATTCTATGATTCCATGAAAACTGCTAAAGGGGGTAGATGATATTAGATTGACTCCACCATAGAACACTGGAACAGGCTGCCCAAAGGGGTTGTGGAGTCTCTCCCACTTTGGAGATATTCAAATCCCACCTGGACACATTCCTGTGTGATCTGGTAGAGGTGATCCTGCTCTGGCAGGGGGGTTGGACTGGATGAGCTTTCGAGGTCTCTTCCAGCCCCTGACATTCTGTGATTCTGTGATTGATTCTGTGATAGGGGAGACCTTCTTGCTCTCTACAGCTACCTCAAGGAGGATTGGAGTGAGGAGGGGGCAGTCTCTTCTCCTTGGTGGCAAGTGACAGGAGCAGAGGAAATGGTCCCAGACTGCACCAGGAAAGGTTCAGGTTGGATACTAGGAAATGTATCTTCAGTGCAAGGGTTGAAACATTGGAATGATCTGCCCAGGGCAGTGGGGGTGTCACCACCCCTGGGAGTGTTCAAATGGTGTGTGGACCTGGTGCTTAGGGACATGGTTTAGTGTTGACCCTTCAGTGCTGGGCGGAGAGTTGGACTGGATGACCTTGGAGGTCTCTTCCATGCAGATATACTCTATGATTCTGTGATTGCCTGCTTTATAACAAGTTGGAATGTATCTAGACACTTAAGTAGGAAAAAATCCTGAAGTGCAATTAAGAAGACATTTGTGGTTGCTTCTTCCCCACATACAGGTAAAAAAAAATATCTATCTGTAGCAGTGGGAGATTTATTTGAAGAGGTCAAATAACCATTACAATTCAAGAGGAGTCAAAAGTTAGTTCAGACACTACTTCATCCTACCTGCAGCATTAATAACCATGGGCAAGGAAAAAAGTCTTCATTAATCAAAGGCATTTTATTAGCGTTATGAGCCACAGTAAATGCACATCTTTTATGCTGCTGGTTTCCCAAGCTGTGGATGTATCACAACTGTTCCACCTAATTACTTCAATTTATTTCATTCACAAGCAGAGAAAATAACAATTCACAACTCTGAGATGTGTCATAGCCCATTAAGTTTTGTGCTTAGAGAGATATTTACTTAGATTTCGTAGATTCTCACAGAAAGACCACGTGAGAAGAAACAGAGTGAAGAAAAAAATTGTACTTCAGATGTTAAAAATGTCCAACTGGAAATAAAAACAGATATGAACACTATGGGAGGGTAACTTAAGATTTAAAAGGTCAGCTAACTGCCCTTATATTACTTCAGAAAGGGTAAAAAAAAATACCCTACAGTGAGTAACCTTCATTAGTTTTTGCTTTCAAAACCACTGAGATTTAGAAAGACTCCAGAAACGATGACTCAGAGTAAAACAACAACAGCAACCGCCAAAAACTAAAGTTCATAAATCCTCCTCTTCAAAACAAGACATTAAGGAAAAAAATGAAGAAGTGCTTTTGAAGATATATTCAAAGATGAAAATTCTTGAAAATTGCTATTTTACAATCTCTTCAAAACAACATGACTGGAAGACAAAGCACATGACAGCAAATGGTGCAGAGGAGCGTTTGTGTGCTTGGATGTAAAAGATTACTGCAGTGAACTCAACTCTCAGAGGCAGTGTCTGGAGACGTGATGCAAACAGAGATGCTGACCTCTCTCAGAAGAGATGTGACCAGTTTGGCTCTTGCCATCTTATGCAATAGATGCACCCAGGTTACTTAGAATATTTGAATAGAATCAACCAGGTTGGAAGAGACCTCCAAGCTCATCCAGTCCAACCTAGCACCCAGCCCTAGCCAGTCATCTAGACCATGGCACTAAGTGCCTCAGCCAGGCTTGGCTTGAACACCTCCAGGCATGGTGACTCCACCACCTCCCTGGGCAGCCCATTCCAATGCCAATCACTCTGTCTGGGAAGAACTTCCTCCTAACCTCCAGCATATACCTCCCCTGGCACAACTTAAGACTGTGTCCCCTTGTTCTGTTGCTGGTTGTCTGGGAGAAGAGACCAACCCCCACATGGCTACAGCCTCCCTTCAAGTAGTTGTAGACAGCAATGAGCTCACCCCTGAGCCTCCTCTTCTCCAGGCTAAACAACCCCAGTTCCCTCAGCCTCTCTTCACAGGGTTTGTGTTCCAGGCCCTTCATCAGCCTTGTTGCCCTTCTCTGGACAAGTTCCAGCACCTCAACATCTCTCTTGAATTGAGAAGCCCAGAACTGGACACAGCACTCAAGAGGGATCTTTACATCACCTCTCCTTATCTTCCTCAGAAAGCACATGCAGATGGACTACATCTTTCTTAGATACCACAAGTACCTTTTCATACATTCATTGAATGGCTTAGGTTGGAAGGAACCTTGAAAGTCATCTAGTTGCAACCGCCCCTGCCATGGGCAGGACACCTTCCACTAGACCAGGTTGCTCAAGGCCTCATCCAACCTGGCCTTGAACACCTCTAGGGAGGGGACATACATGACCTTCCTGGACAATCTGTTCCAGTGTCTCAGCACTCTCACCAGAAAGAATTTCTTCCTAATCCCCAGTCTAATTCTATCCACTCCAAGCTTTACTCCATTCCCTCTTGTCCTTTCACTACAAATTCTTGTAAGAAGTTCCCTCCTGGCTTTCTTGCAGGCCCCCTTCAGGTACTGGAAGGATTCTGTGAGGTCTTCCTGGAGCCTTCTTTTCTCCAGGCTGAACAGCCCCAACTCTCTCAGCCTGCCCCCATAGGTGAGGTTCTCTAACAATCTGATCACCTCATGGCCCACATCTGGACCCACTCCAGTAGCTCCATGTCCCTCTTATGATGGGGGCACCAGAACTGGACGCAGTGCTCTAGGTGGGGTCTCATGACAGCAGAATGGAGGGGGAGAATCCTCTCCTTGTCCTGCTGGCCACATTGCTTTTGATGCAGCCCAGCATATGTTTGGCCATCTGGGCTGCAAGTGCACATTGCTGGCTCATAGTGAGCTTTTCCTCAACTGATTCGCTCTTCTCCTCAAAGGCTGCTCTTGAGCCACTCCTCACTTAGCTTATTTTGTAGTCTTGCTGCCTGTTGATAAGTGAGTTGTTCTGATGTCAGAAGCCTCCACTTCATTATACCAGTCTCACATACAATACAATCCTTCCAGCTCTCCTCCCTTTACCTTACTGAACCTCCACACTCTATCTAGAGTAGCAACACCTCCTGGCTCAGGCCCATCCTTTCAACCTCAGCTGCACTCAGTGTCTCCCTCAGTCACATCACCATTACCTGCTGACACATTAAGCCACACTGACAAGCAGCTCTGCCAACATCCCCATTAGAAACTGCCTTCTTTCAAAAAGTTATACAAAAAATAATCACTTCAACTTCCTCCTTGGCACTGCAAGTTATGAACACAGTGGGGAAAAAACACCCAGCACCAAAATGATAGGATAGACACAAACATTCCCAGCTGAATCTTAGGGTTTCATGTCTAGGTCACACAGCTTAGAGGAGTTTCATTTTCCTCAACACAATTTTGCAGTTTATTCACCCATAAAGTAAAACCAGGCACTTGTGGTGTTTGCATGGAAGGGTGGAGTGAGGCACACACAAAGCTGTGATAAAAGCAGGAAAATACCTTCGTGCTATGTGGTTGGGTTTACAAAACTGCACTCCACAAATATGTGATCAAACCAGTTATATTCTGTCTCCACAAAGCAGCATATACTTTGAAGATGTAGGTCTTCCCAACAAACAGGCACATAGAACTGCTTTCTCAAAAGGTATCTTTCTCTCACTCTCAGCTTACTCAATGAACAGATATTGGGAATCCAATATCCATGGGCTGAATAGCTGAAAAGATTCTGTGAAAGAACATACCACAGCACCCTTGCAATTTCTGCCCCTAAAATCATAGAATGGCTCAGGTTGGAAGGGACCTAAGAGATCATCTACTCTAACCTCCCCACCACGGACAGGGACACCTCTCAGCTACACTTAGCTGATCAAGACCTCATCCAATCTGGCCTTGAACACCCACTCAGAGAGGAAGCAGCCACAGCCTTCCTGGGCAACCTATTCCACAGTCTCACCACCCTCCTACTGAAGAGCTTCTTCCTGAGATCCAGTCTAAACCTATTCTCCCTCACCTTAAAACCATTCCCCCATGTTCTATTGCTAGACCCCCTTATGGGAAGTCCCTCTGCAGCCTTCCCGTAGGATCCCTTCAGGTATTGGAAGGCAGCTCTAAGGTCCCTCCAGAGCATTCTCTTGTCTAGGCTGAACACTCCCAGCTTCCTCAGCTCCCTATCTTCACAGCAGAGGTGCTCCAGCCCTTGGATCATTTTTGTGGTCTCCTCTGGACTCACTCCAACAGCTCTGTGTCCTTCTTATTATTCTGGACAGAGAATTCAAGGCAGGATCTCACAAGAGCCGAATAAAGGGGCAGAATCCCACTTCTTCTGGAGCTGGCCACACTCCTCTTGATGCAGTCCAGCACACAGCTGCCTTCTGGGCTGCACAAGGGCACTGCTGGCTCATGTCTCTTCCAACCTAGTTGATTCTATGATTCTGTGTTCAGCATTTCATCAATCAATGCACCCCAGCCTTTTTCTTCAGAGATTCTCTCAACCTACTCTGCATCCAGCCTGGGTTTGTGACTGGGACCGGACCAACCCAGACGCAGGACCTTGCACTTGTTGAACGTGTAGTTGGCACTGGTGCACTTCTCAAGCCACTTAAATGCCCTGAGAACAACATTTATGGGTTTCTCTCTCCTAGAAATGGGACAGTGGAAAGGTGGTGGCTTTCAGTCCCATTCTACAGAATGGAACTGAAAAAAATCCTATGTCCAGGATTTTGTTTCTCAATAAAAACCCTGCAGCACCATAAACAACTTCAGTGATATCAATGCTTCTGGGATAATGCATCATGAAGAAGGACACTGCAGCATCCTTACCTTCAGTTCTGATAACTACTTGATGCCAGGAGAGGGAACTGAACTGGAGATATCTGCACGAGGCAGAGTAGTGTACTGGCTTCATGTGGGCTCCATTTATTTTAGTTTTTAAAGGGTTTAATTTTACTGTAGCAGCCAAATGAAAATAGTAATATCTCTGAACAGTTAACAATACCAATATCTGAATGGTATAATGATATAAAGCTTACTACACTCTATTTTGATCTCCTGATGACACAGCCAGAGAAATACTTTGGTTTCCGTTTCTGAAGGTGTGCAGAGTGAGCCTACTCCTGTATTTAAACATTGTGTGTTTAAAAGCACTGATAGTTTACCTGTCCTTTTTGTCACCCACATGAACAGACAATGCTACTGCTTTGCTACTCCTGCTGCTTCTTACAGCTCTGATTGTCCACTGAGGTAGCAATAGCACAGAATCATAGAATCAACCAGGTTGGAAGAGACCTCCAAGATCATCCAGGCCAACCTAGCACCCAGCCCTATCCAGTCAAATAGACCATGGCACTAAGTGCCTCAGCCAGGCTTTGCTTCAACACCTCCAGGGACGGCGACTCCACCACCTCCCTGGGCAGCCCATTCCAATGCCAATCACTCTCTCTGCCAACAACTTCCTCCTAACATCCAGCCTAGACTTCCCTTGGCACAACTTGAGACTGTGTCTCCTTGTTCTGTTGCTGGTTGCCTGGGAGAAGAGACCAACCCCCACCTGGCTACAGCCTCCCTTCAGGTAGTTGTAGACAGTTGTAGACAATTAGGTCAGCCCTGAGCCTCTGACTAAACCACAACCCAGCCTTGAAAACCTACATCTAAGAAAGTGCTGGAAATGTTTTGGGAATGCTACTTAGCCACAGTGCAGCTTTTTTTTTTTTTTCTTTTCTGGTTAAAATAATTCATACAATTAAAAAACTAAGAGGGTTTGGCATAGAGATACTGAAAAATAACTTGGTTTTGTACCTGGTACAACTGCAACTTAGAAAGACAGCAAAGAATTTCAGCATTTCACTTAGTGTAGTGTGAAAACTAAGAACTTTGCACTGCATCACAACTGTACCATCATGACTGACCTTAAACTTCCAGATGAATGGAAACATTTGTTTGGAGGATAAATGCTGCTATTAATAATAACTCTAAAGATCTTTAACTATATAATCCTGATACTCCTGGATGGTTTCACTGACAGATAATTTCACCAGCCACCAATATAATAAAGCATCACACAGACCATGCTGCTTATTTTTGATTCTTAAAAGATGAACCTGCAACAGTATAAAATGATTACAGGAGAGGACAAAACAAAGTGTTTTGAGTGAAAAAATATTGTTGTAAATATTGTAAGCACCATAACAGTACAAATAAACAGAAGAACAGTCTACAAAACGTGCTACTTAATCCCTCCCTCTGATAGAACTGATTTATCCAATGGCATCATGGCCTGGATCAGAAACAGTGTGGTCAGGAGGTAAAGGGAGGTTATTCTGCCCCTGTATTCAACACTGGTCAGGCCACACCTTGAGTCCTGTGTCCAGTTCTGGGATCCTCAATTCAAGAGAGATGTTGAGATACTGGAACATGTACAGAGAAGAGTGACAAANTGGCTGAGGCACTTAGTGCCATGGTTTAGTTGACTGGATAGGGCTGGGTGCTAGGTTGAACTGGATGATCTTGGAGGTCCCTTTCAACCTGGCTGATTCTATGATTCTATGTGAAGAGTGGAGAATTCTTCCTCTGCTTCTCAGAAGAAAGAGTCAGCTTTGTAGCTAAAAGGCTGAGACTCAACGAAAGAAAAATATTCTATGACCCACTGTGCACAGCATAAGTGGAATTCATCTTAGAAATAAAATGCTCTCAATAGTAAGAATCTGGCTGTAAAACCTGAGCAGTTGTAGAATCTGCATCACCAGAGGTACTTTAAATTTACCCTGTCTTTAAAAATGTAGAGTATGATATTGATCATCTTACAAGGAAAGGGAGCAGGCTGAGTGCCTTTTTGGACTCCTACTGATAACACAATTATTGTTTTAGATTCTTTTTCAATAAATGCCACAGACATTCAATATAAATAGCTGAAAAACCAAAAGCAGTTCTGTAATTAATTTTGAAGAGACAAAAGTGAACTAGCAGCAAAATCTCAAGACTCTGAATGACCAAAGACATCAGAAGGTTGTGCGGCTATTGATGGAGACTTAGGCTGTCCAGAGAAGGGCAACGAAGCTGGTGAGGATCCTGGTGCACAGCCCTATGAGGAGAGGCTGAGGGAGCTGGGGGTTTGAAGACTGGAGAAGGCTCAGGGGGGATCTCATTGCTGTCTACAACTACCTGAAGGGAGGTTGTAGCCAGGTGGGTGTTGGTCTCTTCTGCCAGGCAATCAGCAACAGAACAAGGGGACACAGTCTGAAGTTGTGCCAGGGGAGGTCTAGGCTGGATGTTAGGGGGAAGTGAGAGAATGATTGGGATTGGAATGGGCTGCCCAGGGAGGTGGTGGAGTCACTGTCCATGGAGGTGTTCAAGCAAAGCCTGGCTGAGGCACTTAGTGCCATGGTCTGGTTGACTGGATAGGGCTGGGTGCTAGGTTGGACTGGATGATCTTGGAGGTCTCTTCCAATCTGGTTGACTCTATGAAATTGAATAAAATTCAGCAAGGGCAAGTATAGAGTCTTGCATCTGGGAAAGAACTCCATGGAGAAGGATAGGCTGGGGACTGACCAGTTGGAAAGCAGCAAAAGGGAAAAGGACCTGAGAGTCCTAATGGATGGGAGATTGACCACAAGCCAGCAATGTGCTCTTGTGGCCAAGGCCAATGCTATTCCAGGGTGGATTAGAAGGGCTGTGGTTAGTAGGTTAAGAGATGTTTCTCCTCCCCCCGTACACTCCTGGTCAGGCTGCACCTGGAATATTGTGTCCAGTTCTGGCCCCCTCAGATCAAGAACAACCTCAGGGAACTGCTTGAAAGAATCCAGCACACAGCCACAAAAATGATGAAGGGAGTAGAACATCTTCCTTATGAAGAGAGATTGAGGGAGCTAGGGCTCTTTAGCTTGGACAAGAGGAGCCTGAGGGGTGACCTCATTGATGTTTATAAAGATGTAAAAGGTGAGTGCCAAGTGGCTGGAGCCAGGCTCTGATCATGATGCCCAATGCTAGGACAATGGGCAATGGGTGGGAGCTGAGGCATAGGAAGTTCCATGGAAATACGAGGGTGAAATTCCCTGTGAGGGTGACAGAACACTGGAACAGGCTGCCTGGGGGGGTTGTGGAGTCTCCTTCTCTGAACATATTCAAAACTCACTCGGATGTGTTCCTGTGTAATCTGGTATAGGTGAACCTGCACTGCAGGGGGGCTGGACTGGATTAGCTTTTGAGATCCCTTCCAGCTCCTAATATTCTGTGGTTCATTTAAAGTATGGTGGAAAACAGATTTGTATCTTGAAACTTTAGCCACTGAAAAAATCTTTCTTTTTATAAAAGAATACTCCAAGATGAGCAGCAACCTAGAGCTGCTACCAGGAATAAACAAAGCAAGAGAACCAAGTTTCAAAGTTAAACTAAGAGATCTAACTTATCTGTCCTGCAGCACCAAGACTGCAACCAGTGGCTGGCTGAAGTTTATGCAATAACTTTCAAAGAGGTAAGAAGATAAAAAATACAACATAGAATCATAAAATGGTTAAGGTTGGAAGAGACCTCAAAGATCATCTAGTTCAAATCCCCTGCCATAGGCAGGGACACCTCTCACTACAACAGGTCACTCAAGGCCTTGAACACCTCCAGGGAAGGAACATCCACAACCTCCCTGGGAAACCTCTTCCAGTGTTTCACCATTCTCACTGGAAAGAACTTCCTAACATCCAGTTTAAATCTCCCCTTTGCCAGTTTAAACCCATTACTCCTCATCCTGTCATTATAAGACCTTTAGTCCCTTCTCAGCCTTCCTGTGGCCCCCCTTCAGATATTGGAAGGCTACTCCAAGGTCTCCTCAAAGCCTTCTATTCTCCAGGCTGCAGAGCCCCAACTCTCATAGCCTGTCCCCATGCTGAAAGGAAAACTGTCCAAGAGAACAGAAGCTCCTAGCAGTGTTCTTCAAATTCCTGAAGAATTATTCCAGAATGTTATAGAACTTTCTCCAGTTACTGGTGATGCTCCCAGAAAAAAACCTCTGATGAAGGCACAAGGTAGGCAATTATGTGAATGCAGAAGCCACCATCCTATTCTTTTTCAGAGATGATTAATTAACCTCGATGTCCAAAATTACAAAAGCTGTCCAAAATGAAGGAAGCTTAAAGTAAAACAAAATGCCACGAATCTGAGGTATGAACTCATGCTTCCAAAATAACAGGAGGAAGAAAAAACCACCTTAAAGCCTCAAGATTTCTATCATTACTTAATGATAGCTATGAAATGGCTACGAGCGGGGCATAGGTGACTCAAGAAACCATCAGCAGAGGTACTTGCAGCAAATGTACAAATCGTACAAACAAGACAGATATCACCTAAAATACCATGTAATTTCTACTTTCTCATACTCTAAGAGTAATTCAACCTAGAAAAGACTGCACATAAAGGTACCAAGAAGAAGGATCATGCAGTAGAGACCCACTCTTCCTAAAGAAAGGTAAGAGCACCTTCGCCTTAGTTTAAGATAAAATAGAGATTCTAAAAGCACAGTGGAGAATATCAGGGAAGGGAAATAAAGAAACACTTCTTGAACAGACAGAAACAAGCCACAAACAAGTTAGAATGGGAAAAAAACTGTAGGGAATTGTCAGTCGTTAAAGAAAGAGAGGCTGAAACACATCTTGAACAGTAGCAAAAAGGGGAAGAATCATCCACAGGTTTCAAAATGAAGTATCATAAACTTGCTGTCCTTAAATGTGTGGTGGGCTACAGCAGCAGGTGACTGGATATGCTTACTCATGAAGCCTCTTCTATGTTTATGGCATTATTAGACAAGAGATCTACACACAAAGTGATTCAGTTTCCTCTAGCAGTAGTAGGTACTGTGTAGTATTCCTTCGGTACATCTAAAAGGTTATATTAGAATGATATAGATAAGGAGGATCATGAAGACGATCAGAGGGATGGAGCACCTCTCCTGTGAAGACAGAATGAAAGAATTTGGGCTGGAGAACAGAAGGCTCCAGGGAGACCTTGTAACTACATTTCAATATCTGAAAGGGACCTACTGGAAGGCTGAGGAAGGGCTTGGAGTGATAGGATGAGGGGCAATGGTTTGAAATCGGAGCAGAGGAGATTTAGGTTGGACACCAGGAAGAAGTTCTTTACCATGAGCGGTGAAATACTGGCACAGGCTGCCCAGGGATGTGACTGAAGCCCCATCCCTGGAGACATTCAAGATCAGACTCAATGTGGCCCTGGGCAGTATGATCCAGTTGGAGGTGTCCTTGCTGCCTGCAANAGTAGGTACTGTGTAGTATTCCTTCGGTACATCTAAAAGGTTATATTAGAATGATATAGATAAGGAGGATCATGAAGACGATCAGAGGGATGGAGCACCTCTCCTGTGAAGACAGAATGAAAGAATTTGGGCTGGAGAACAGAAGGCTCCAGGGAGACCTTGTAACTACATTTCAATATCTGAAAGGGACCTACTGGAAGGCTGAGGAAGGGCTTGGAGTGATAGGATGAGGGGCAATGGTTTGAAATCGGAGCAGAGGAGATTTAGGTTGGACACCAGGAAGAAGTTCTTTACCATGAGCGGTGAAATACTGGCACAGGCTGCCCAGGGATGTGACTGAAGCCCCATCCCTGGAGACATTCAAGATCAGACTCAATGTGGCCCTGGGCAGTATGATCCAGTTGGAGGTGTCCTTGCTGCCTGCAAGGTGTTGAACAAGATGACCTTTGAGGATCCTTTCCAACCTAATGCAATCTCTGAATCTGCGAAAGATGGCCACACAGCATCACATTCTTTGGATGTACAAAACCATTCTTAACTGCAAACACCAGGGGTTCACTGCCTTAGAAAGATCAGGGTAAGAAATGAGACTCTCTAGAAGATGGAAGTACCACAAGAGGCCAAAGCCAGCCTGTTCACTTAATTGAGCATTTTCCAGCTAAGAGGTTACACTGTTTAGATCTTCATATAATACTTAGCAAATAATATTTAGAAAGACACTTTAGAATCATAGAATCAACCAGGTTGGATGAGACCTCTGAGCTCATCCAGTCCAACCTATCACCCAGCCCTGTTCAATCAACTAGAGATGTCATGAGGGGGAGCTGCTGCAGACCACCTAACCAGGACGAGGAGGCTGATGCAGTGTTTTATAGTGTCTGGGGAAGGTCTCAGAATCACCAGTCCTTGTTCTTGTGGAAGACTTCAGCTTCCTGGGTATCTACTGGAAATATAACACAGCAGACAGGAAGCAGTCCTGGAGATTCTTGGGAGTGCTTGGAAGATAACTTTCTAACATAGCTACAAAGAGAGACTGAGAGCCCTGGGGCTGTTTAGTCTGGAGAAGAGAAGACTGAGAGGAGATCTTATCCATGTGTACAAATATCTGAGGGGAGGGTGTCAAGTGGATGGGGCAAATCTCTTTTCACTGGTCAGCAGCAATAAGACAAGGAGCAACAGCTACAAATTGGAACAGAAGGTTTCAGCTCAGCACGAGGAGAAACTTTTTTACAGTGAGGGTGACAGAGCACTGGAGCAGGCTGCCCAGAGAGGCTGTGGAGTCTCCTTCTCTGGAGACTTTCCAAACCCACTTGCATGCATTCCTGTGCGAACTACCCTAGGGGATCCTGCCTTGGCAAGAGGTTTGGACTCAGTGATCTCTGGAGGTCCTCTTCAACTTCTAAGGTTCTGTGATAGCTACTGAATGTGCCAACAAGGGATGGCTGTTTGTAAACAGAGAAGGACCAGCAGGAGATGTGAATGTTGGTGGCCATCTCACTGCAGGGGCTGTCAAACATTGGAATGGTCTGCTCAGGGCAGTGCTGGAGTCACCATCCCTGAAGGTGTTCTAGCAGCCTGTGGACTTAGGGTATAGGGACACAGTTTATGATTGAGCCTTCAGTGCTGGGTGAAGGGTTGGACTGGAGGATCTCTGAGGTCTATTCAAACCAGGTATATTCTGTGAGGACACTCCTCCTACAGCTGGTTCCTAAATTAACATTTTGTTCTATTTTCTGATGTAGATTACAGCCTCATCCTTTAGACTTGAACAGCACAAATGTGTAGGCCTGGTTTCTAGCATGCAAGTTGATATTAAACTAGAGTTAATTAATGAAAAATTGGAACCTACCTTTCTCCTCTTCAGTAATCACTTTATCCGTGGCATACTCCATGTCAAAGATGTATCGGTAGAAGCAGAGCTGAGTGTACAGAGCCTTGTCGGAATACTGCAATGTAAGAAGACAGCAAATAAAAACCCATCTCAAAAGTGTGTCTCTTGCACCCATCTCTAAAGTCCACTATCAAAAAGGTTTGGGTTTTTTTTTTCCAGCAGTTTATATGTTCCACTCACATCAGATTTCGGAACTATTATTTTTACATCGCAAAATTACCTCTACATTTCTCACCATTTATACTAAGGATTTATACAAATCCTACTAAACTTATCCCTTCAGACAGAAAGGTGAAGTGTATTTAATTCATTCTTACAGATGCAAGTAGCACAATGATGCTGCTGTGACAAAATGGAAGTCCTACAATCGGTGAGACAAAGGAATAGCTTCAGTATTGGGATGAGATTTAACAGGGCCAAGTGCAGGGTTCCACGCTTTGGCCACAATACTGCTCCTGTACTCAACACTGGTCAGGCCATACCTTGAGTGCCATGTCCAGTTCTGGGTCCCTCAATTCAAGAGAGACGTTGAGATACTGGAAGGTGTCCAGAGAAGGGTGATGAACCTGGTGAGGGGCCTGGAGCACAGCCCTGTGAGGAGAGGCTGAGGGAGCTGGGGGTGTGCAGCCTGCAGAAGAGGGGGCTCAGGGCAGACCTCACTGCTGTCTACAACTACCTGAAGGGAGGCTGTAGCCAGGTGGGGTTGGTCTCTTCTGCCAGGCAACCAGCAACAGAACAAGGGGACACAGTCTCAAGCTGTGCCAGGGGAGGTCTAGGCTGGATTTTAGGAGGAAGTTGTTGGCAGAGAGAGTGATTGGCATTGGAATGGGCTGCCCAGGGAGGTGGTGGAGTCACCGTCCCTGGAGGTGTTCAAGCAAAGACTGGAAGACTGGATGAGGCATTTAGTGCCATGGTCTGGTTGACTGGATAGGGCTGGGTGCTAGGTTGGACTGGATGATCTTGGAGGTCTCTTCCAACCTGATTGATTCTATGATTCAGTATTGAGAGAGGTGATTCTGTCACTTTATTCTACTCTGGTAAGACCTCACCTGGAGTATTGTGTCCAGCTCTGGGGCTCTCAACACGAGAAGAACATGGACCTGTTGAAGTGCGTCCAGAGGAGTGCCATGAAAATGATTTGGGGCCTGAAACACCTCTGCTACGAGGACAGGCTGAGGAAGCAGGGGTTGTTCAGCCTGGAGAGGAGAAGGCTCCAGGGAGACCTAAAAGCAGCCTGTCAGTACCTGAAGTGGGCTACAAGAAGGCTGCAGAGGGACTATTTGTAAAGGCCTGAAGTGACAGGACAAGAGACAATTGTTTGAAGTTAGAGAAGAGTAGATGTAGATAGGATGTTAGGAACAAGTTCTTTACCATGGGGGTGGTTGAACACTGCCAACAGATTGCCCAGGGAGATAGATGAGGCCCCATCCCTGCAACCATTCAAGGTGAGGCTTGACAGGGCTCTGGGCAACCTGCTCTAATGGAGGATGTCCCTGCTCATTGCAGGGAGTTGGACTGGATGACCTTTGGAGGTCGCTTCCAAACTAAAGCATTCTATGATTCTGCAAGTGCTTTAATATGCTGTACAAAGCAATGGGCTCCAAAAAGAAAAAGAACTGATAGATGGTTTGGATGAATACAGGTGTTTGGTTGTATTCTCTCCCTTTCCACCTACACCCACATCCAGCTGTGGTTACACAAACTGTGAACATGCCACTCAAACAGGAGCAGGTGCATGTGTACCTTCACAGCTCTGTTATCACCTTGTGAAGGAGACTGCATGTTGCTAATCACACAGCTTCAAAACCTGCAGGTGTGTGCATGTGGAACATGCTACTCAACTCAGTGCTCTGAATGTCAGTGCCATCGAGCCTCTGTGCTAGTGCTCTAGTTAAAAGTAGATGCCTGCATATGTTCACATCACTGTCACCATTCTGTGTCCTAGAAGACTGCTCAGAAATGAGATTCTTCTTGCCCGTGCTACAGCTACACTCTTTCAAGTTAATCTTCTTGAACCCTTTGTTCAACAAACCCACATTCCAGTCCCTTCTGTTTAAGAGAGAGGAGTTCAGATACTGGCCAATAATTGCTTGAAGACTTGGAGGTTACAGAAATCCTCATTAAGAATGAGGAAACCATAATGTAATCAAATGAGGAAGTAATATCCATTCAAATACTTTTAGAATCATAGAATGGTTTAGGTTGGAAGGGACCTCAAGGATCATCCAGCTCCAACCCCCTGCCATAGGCAGGGACACCTCCCACTAGAGCAGGCTGCTCAAGGCCTCATCCAGCCTGGCCTTAAACACCTCCAGGGAGGAAGCATCCACAACCTCCCTGGGCAACCCGTGCCAGTGTCTCACAACCCTCACTGTAAAGAACTTCCTCCTAACATCTAGTCTAAATCTCTCCTCTTCCAGTTTAAACACACTTTTAGGTATGCACAAACTCCTCAAGATTTTCTTGATGAGCTATAAAACCAGTGGAGAACGCGGTCAGACCGACGCAAAACTCAGTACACCGCAAGGAACCATCCCGAAAATGCAGTGAAAGAGCAACTGGTAAACCACTACTGCTTATTGGAATTCTGCCTTCATTTAGCATTTCACTCTTCTACCCAATCAAGCCAAGTTTTGTTACTAAATTCAGCTAATTTTACACTTGTACTGACGTGTTATAAAGTATCTATAACTATCAAGCAACCGATGTTGAGACATTTGACAACTCTCACTGCCGCTCAGTTATTTTTTGTATGTTTCAACAGTACTTTTTTCCACTTCATATGAACCTATTAAAAAAAACCCAAGACACAGAGAAGCTTATTTTATTCCTTATTAGCTATTCTACGATATGCATCATCATTATACTATTATACACCAGTTATTTTTAGTAAATCCTGATTACTGCTTCCTGAAGAAGAAAAAAGGAGGACGACAGCGATTAAGTTATTTGTTTAGTTTTTTAGATTCAGCTGTAATTGCTGGTACACATCTCCCTGACTGCACACATGAAGCAGGTTGAATAGAACACTGAAATTACCTCCTTCATAATAGTTTGTTTTGATAATGTATTGTGTGTCGAGATGATGAGAAACAGTTGCTGTCAATTTGATTAGCCATTATATTTTTATGTTAATTGCCATTATTGGGTCCATTCTGTTTAGTGTCACCATAGAAGCCATACAATGTTAGCATAAATAACAAATTGGAGTAAATTAGGAAGATATATTTTTGCCAATTCATTTTAATTGCCCCTCAGTCCTTCCGTCGGTTAACGCAGCTGTTGACCCATAATAAGCGCTAGGTCAATATAGCTGCTTGTCAATTCAGAAATGCAAAGTGCTATGTTGCTGGTAATGGATATACAACAACCTTTGCCAGCCAACTGAAGCAAACGAATGACAACCCACACGAAAGAATAAAGCATCAGCTATAGAGTTTAGTGACCTGATATTAGTAAGGAGGCTAATTGAAAGTCACTGCTTAAATGGATAAAGAAAATACCCCCCAAAAATATAACCAATGAAACAAAAATCAGTATTTAAAATGTATACATCCACATAGATGGATATAGAAAAAAACATTATTTTATATATATATAATTTTTTTCACCTGATAATGTCTTAGTAACTCCTTCCCTTTAGCTTCCTGCCACATCTTGCAATCAGCAATTGGGGGGAAAACAAAAGGGTTTGAAGATTTTTCATGCAGCAAAGTACAAACAATATGGCGTAACTGCGACTCCAAGGAAGAGCTGCACTGAATTGAGAAAGACTTTAGGAATTACAGAGACCACTGCTTCTTATAGTCCCTTATTTCCTGATGACCTGCAGGTTTCAATCCCTGAATAGAATAGAATCATCCAGGTTGGAAAAGACCTCCAAGCTCATCCAGTCCAACCTAGCACCCAGTCCTGTCCAATTAACTAGACCATGGCACTAAGTGCCTCATCCAGGCTTTTCCTGAACACCTCCAGGGAAGGTGACTCCACCAGCTCCCTGGGCAGCCCATTCCAATGCCAATCACTCTCTCTGTGAAGAACTTCCTCCTAACATCCAGCCTATACTTCCCCCAGCACAACTTGAGGCTGTGTCCCCTTGTTCTGTTGAAACTTCAAACACAAATTATCTTTGACTTCTAATGGTGATTTTTTTTGTGTGTAAAGAAAACCTGAACACTGCCAACATTACAGTAAGAACTTGAGCTGAAGTTGTAGCATTTATGCATTCCTTCTTCCCATGAAAGGCTGAATGGTGAGGACATGAAAATAAAACTCTATTCTGATGTATTTATTTGTTCCATGATGTTCTATTTCTTGATTTCATTAAGAATTGACTTCAGCAGGCAAGTCTGCTTCTCTGACAGCTTCCATTCATGGAAAGAATAAGTTGTTCTTTCCATGCAACCAAACACTTAACAGAGGAGGGGGAAAAAACCCAGATGAAGGAACCAAAGGTATACAGAATCAGAGAATCAACCAGGTTGGAAGAGACCTCCAAGATCATCCAGTCCAACCTAGCACCCAGCCCTATCCAGTCAACCAGACCATGGCACTAAGTGCCTCAGCCAGGCTTTGCTTAAACACCTGCAGGGATGGTGACTCCACCACCTCCCTGGGCAGCCCATTCCAATGCCAATCACTCTCTCTGCCAACAACTTTCTCCTAACATCCAGCCTAGACCTCCCCCGGCACAACTTGTGACTGTGTCCCCTTGTTCTGTTGCTGGTTGCCTGGCAGAAGAGACCAACCCCACCTGGCTACAGCCTCCCTTTAGGTAGTTGTAGACAGCAGTTTACATAGTTTATATATAGTTTGTATTCAGCACAGTTATTCACTACTTTGACAGAACAATTAAATTTCTCATACAAAAATAGTAGCTATAATTGAAAAAAAAACACAATTCATTGTCCTTGGCCAACAAAATATTCACTTGAGAAAATATAGGTTTAATATAGTTGCAGAATGGTTTCCTGCAGCATCAGGAAGCCAACTGCAAATGTCCAACCTACCTTTCCAGGAAGAATTTAAGCTCCTATGTAAAAGGAAACGGCTGGTGTCTTCTGAACAGAACAGGTCCATCAAGAACATCAGAAAAGCAAAATTTCCCATGACTAAGTACAAAACTAGAGTACAAAATACTCTGGCATGAAAGGAAAATAAACTTGCCCAGCTGCCACACAATCCAGAGAGCACTCACTAGCACAGGCATTAGGAAAGGAGACCTCACAGATGTCACTCATTTGTATTTGAGGAGTTCCTGAAGGTCAGCTGTGCCTGCACACACGCCCAAGTCAACCCTGCGTGACTGCTTAGTGTTGGTATTGTCCCTAGAGCTGCTGAAGTTTGAACAAGACACTGCACTAAGTGCAGCACCAATTTCTTCTTCTGTCTCACAAATGCCTAACACTAGTTCTAGAGCAAGGCCCCCTTGTGTGCTCATTCCACACTCATGAAGTGTTCTTTCCACACCAAAGTGAAATTTCAAATGGAGAATAGTCCTGACTCCCTCACTGCATAACAGCACAGTCCATGAGCAGAGGATTTCTCCAGAAGCAGCAGGCACAAGGTTGCAACCATTCTGTAGAGAATCACAGAATCATAGAATCAACTAGGTTACCTTCAAGATCATCCAGTCCAACCTAGCACCCAGCCCTAGCCAATTAACCAGACCATGGCACTAAGTGCCTCATCCAGGCTTTGCTTGAACACCTCCAGGGATGGCAACTCCACCACCTCCCTGGGCAGCCTATTTCAATGCCAATCACTCTCTCTGCCAACAACTTCCTCCTAACATCCAGCCTAGACCTCCCCTGGCACAGCTTGAGACTGTGTCCCCTTCTTCTGTTGCTGGTTGCCCAGAAGAGACCAACCCCCACCTGCCTACAGCCTCCCTTGGAGTAGCTGTAGACAGCAATGAAGTCTGCCCTGAGTCTCCTCTTCTCCAGGATCTTTAAGTTCACCGAATCCAACCATCAACCCACCACCACCATGGCCATTAAACCATGGCCCAAAATGCCCCTATTTTTTTTTTTTGAACCATTGTGAATTGCTGTATTAACCTGTANTGGAGGTTCGGCCAAGAGGATTAAGAAGCAAAGGTGAATCAGCCACAAAAGCAAATGGAGGGTGAGGTTAGAAAGCAAGATGGATTTCAGCCAGCAGCCCAGAGCTGCAGCAGGCAAAGAGCTGAGAGCACAGCCCAAAGTGAAGTGCAGAGCAAAAGTGACTTTATCTTTTGTTTTGCTTTTCTTCTTTACACATCTCAGCAAGACTGTGAGGGAAGTAGACCTCACCATTGTTTTCATTTCACAGCCTATGATCTAGTTTTCACCAAAACATCCCAGCTAGGCTCAAACATAGCACATAAGATATGATGATCAATGCTAATGCTTTTTAGATTACTCACCTTACTATATGGTGGGAAGAAGTCTTTTGTATCTTTAGTATCTCTCAAATTCCCATACTCTTCTATAGCCCTACCACACTCATGACACTAAATCTTTGGCCTTTTTTGCTTTCTTCTCTGCAATTTCTTCAGATCCTGTCTGTGGTGTTGCCAGTTTGTGTTCTTTCTACTCTCATTCTGTCACTAATGGGTTTTATGGATGACAAAGGCAATGAGAAATTAAAAACACAAGGAAAACTCATCCTTCTAGTTTGCTCACTCTATTAGACCGCTTTGCAAAGCAGGTAATTTCCACAGGCTGCAGAATTTATTTGTATTACTTCAATTAATTGTAATACAAAACAGCAGCACCACTTCATTAATCAGCTGCTTGAGTGAGTTACTTTTCACAGTATCACCTAGGTTGGAAGAGACCTCACAGCTCATCAAGTCCAGCCCGTTACCACAGAGCTCAAGGCTAGACCATGGCACCAAGTGCCACGTCCAATCCTGCCTTGAACAGCTCCAGGGACAGCGACTCCACCACCTCCCTGGGCAGCCCATTCCAGTAGCTTTTTTGTGAAAAGCCTGTTTGGTAATTTGATTAGAAAGAACAGTGGCTCTTACTACTATGATATGATTCAGTATGACCATCAAGTAAACCCTTTAGAACTAGTTCTTCACAGTTTCAAAACAGGAAAGAAAATGGAAAAGAAGTCCCTTAGCATAAAAATGTGTCTCAGAAACTCTGGCAGGGCTTAGATGTAAGGAAGCGAAGCGTACAGGAAATACTTCAGTGCCTTGAGAGGCATTTCCTCCCTTCCCCCTTCCCCCCCTTTACAAAGATGCAGTAATTAAAACCTAATTATTATCTTCATTTTAAACAAAACCTAAAGTGAATACCAATTAATAACAACATACTAATGAGCATCTGCTGTGATGAAATTGAATATGAATGTGCTGCAAATTTCGGGTAATTTATTTTTTCGGGGAAGTGCCACTGGTCTCAAGCTACTGCTGGAAGATTGTACAGGCTGCACACATTTCTCCCTCGTCTCTCTTATGTGCAGCAATTTCTCTTTTCAAAAAGAGGGCACAGCTCAGCTCTGTGGATGTTTACATATCCAAGTGCCATCCATGCTACAGTGATTTCTAGGTGGTAAGGTGAAGCGTAAGACCGTGGCTTTCCTCCTGTTGAGGTGGAACTTCCTGAGCTGTAGTTTATGCCCATTGCCCCTTGTCCTATCACAGGGAGCAACTGAGAAGAGTTTGTCCTCTCCATCTTGAATACCAGCCCTCAGATATTTATAAACATTGATTAGATCCCCTCTAAGTCTTCTCTTCACCACACCAAAAAGCCCCAAGTCCCTCAGCCTCTCCTCACAGGGCAGTGCTCCAGCCCCTTAACCATCTTTGTAGCCCTCCCTTGGACTCCCTCCAGTAGGTCCCTCTTGAACCGGGGAATCCAGAACTGAATGCAATATTCCAGGTGAGGTCTCACCAGGGCAGAGTAGAGGGGGAGAAAAGAGTGATTTTGAGAGAGTAATTTGCCATTGGAATGGGCTGCCCAGTGACGTGGCAGAGTTGCCATCCCTGGAGGTGTTGAAGCAAAGACTGGATGAGGCACTTAGTGCCATGGTCTAGTTGACTGGATAGGGCTGGGTGCTAGGTTGGACTGGATGATCTTGGAGGTCTCTTCCAACCTGGTTGATTCTAAGAACCTCCCTTGACCTGCTAGCCATGCTGCTCTTAATGCACCCCAGGATCTCATTGGCCTTCTTGGCCACCAGGGCACATTGCTGTCCCATGCAGAACTTGTCCACCAGCACTCCCAGGTTCTTCTCCACAGGGCTGCTCTCTAGCAGATCATCTCCCAGCCTGTACTGGTGCAGCCTATTATTCCTTTCCAGGTGCAGGACTCTGCTGTTATCCTTGTTGAACATAATTAGGCTCCTCTTTGCCCAGCTCCCAGTCTGTCCAAGCCTCACTGAATGGCTGCACAGCCTTCAGGTGTGTCAGCCAAGCCTCCCAGTTTAGTATCATCAGCAAACCTGCAGAGCAGACACTACTTGTTTGTCCCCTCATCAACGTCATTGAAGAAGATGTTGAACAGCACCGTACCCGGAACTGATCCTCGGGGGACTCCACTAGTTACAGGTCTCCAGCTGGACTTGGCACCATTGATTACTGCTCATTTCACTCTATTGTGTAAGCCCTTTTTAATCCATCTCACTGCCTGCTCTTCTATCCCACACTTCCTGAGCTTGCTGACAAGGATGTTATGGGAGACAGTGCCAAAAGCTTGGCTAAGTCCAAGGTAGACTACATCCATTGGTCTTCCTGCCTCTACCCATTCACTTACAGCATCACACAACTCAGTTTTTTGTATAACCAGAACTGCACTACACCAGGTTCATGCAGCTCCTATTCACCACCAGGTTCTGAAGGCAAACACTCCTGCAGGCAAAGAGCTTGGGAAGTGTCAATTAATGTTTTACTAAGTACTCATGATCATAGAATGGCTTAGGTTGGAAGGGACCTTAGAGATCATCTACTCCAACCTCCCTGTCATAAGCAGGGATGCCTCTTAAGTTGACTTGGCTGATCAAGGCCTCATCCAACTTGGTCTTGAACACCAGCTCAGGGAGAAGGCAGCCACAGCTGTCCTGGGCAGCCTATTCCAGAGTCTCATCACCCTCCTACTGAAGAATTCTTCCTAAGATCCAGTCTAAACCTACTCTCCCCCTCAGCTTCAAACCATTCCTCCTTGTCCATCTCCCTCTCCAGCCTTCCTGTAGGATCCCTTCAAGTACTGGAAGGCAGCTCTAAGGTCTCCCTAGAGCCTGCTCTTCTCCAGGCTGAACAACCCCAGCTCCCTCAGCCCATCCCTATAGCAGAGGCATTCCAGCCCTTGGATCATGTGCCTAACCCTCACCTCACCCCAATGCTGATACATACAGAAGCCTGATCTTGTGCATCACAGAACCTAGTTAAAACACAGTGCTGCTTGTGTCAAACAGGCTGAAATAATCTGTGCACCTAAAATAACTACTTCACACAAAACACAAAGGGTGAAACAAAAGTGCATCTAAATTGCAGCCTTTATGCTTTATTGTACAATCAGGTTTTGAAGACTTATACCCAGTTCCATTAAAAATATGAGATGGTTTGGCACCTTTCCTGACAGCAGCATTGCTTATAAATTAAAATGGAGAGGGCTCTGTGTGTGGTTTCTTTCTTAACCCTCTAAACTGCCCAGTTCCTCAATCAGTCTGGGAAAGAACAACCCCATGGACCAGGATAAGTTGGGGACTGAACTGCTGGAAAGCAGTGAAGGGGAAAAGGACCTGGGGGTCCTAATGGATGGAAGGTTGACCATGAGTCAGTAATGTGCTACTGTGGCCAAGAAGGCCAATGGCATTTTGGGATGGATTAGAAGGGTTGTGGTTAGTAGGTCTAGAGAGGTTCTCCTGCCCCTCTACTCTGCCCTGGGGAGGCCACATTTGGAATACTGTGTCCAGTTCTAGGCTTCTAAGTTCAAGAAGGACCTCAGGGAACTGATTGAAAGTATCCAGCCCAGAGGCACAAAAATGATGAAGGGAGTGTAACATCTTCCTTATGAGGAGAGTCTGAGGGAGCTGGGGCTCTGCTGCCTGGAGAGGAGGAGCATGAGGAGTGACCTCATTCAAATTGATAAAGATGTGCAGGCTGAGTGCCAAGAGCATGGAGCCAGGCTCTGCTGGGTGATGTCCTATGCCAGGACAAGGGGCAGTGGGTGGAAGTCGAGGCATAGGAAGGTCCATGTGAGCACAAGGAAAATGTTTCACTGTGAGAGTGACAACACTGGATCCGGCTGCCAAGGGTGGTTGTGGAGCCTCCCTCTCTGGAGATATTCAAGACCTGCCTGAATAGGTTCCTGTGTGACCTGCTCTAGGTGCTCCTGCTCTAGCAAGGGGGTTGGACTGGATGAGCTTTTGCAGTCCCTTCCAGCCCCTAACATTCTGTGACTCTGTGTTCAGTATTGGGGTTTTTAAAAGCAATTATGACTGACAGAGCCTGTTAAAGAAGTAAAAGGAAACTGAAACACATGAATAGAATATGAGATAGAATAGAATAGAATAGAATAGAATAGAATAGAATAGAATAGAATC